>JAQOTM010000050.1:515195-545017 GCA_029168755.2 Tillandsia fasciculata | reverse complement strand
CAAAATGAACGAAAATTTACGAAAGTTAAAACACTTAAAGTTGAACAACTTCAATTACATCTATCCTGATCTTATGTGTAATGCCTTTATCAAATCATCAATTTTGGTAAAGAAAATGAAATACCAAGATCAATAGATGTTTGAAATCCCAGATAAGTTAGATAATATATCTAGACAATCTGTTGAAGGAGTGGCTCTTTGAGCATCTTTACTAAAAATCCCACCTTATACCAACCATGAAATACGACTGAGTCAAGTATTTCAATATGAATTTCATCAACATTTTTAAAACAAAAATTTGCTTTTCATTCATGGAGTATCTTTTTCTTTCTTTCATTTTCTCCATGTGGTGGTAGTTTTCACACTCCTCATTGGGATGTAACTCTTTCCACATCTTTTGAGCATTTTACATTTCTTTGACTCCCCCTCAATTGGCTATCAATTATTTAATATATAAGGTATTCAACCAACCATTGATCTCGAATTCATACTCGACTAAGCAATCAAATATGATAATGACTATACCAAGAGATCATTGAGAGAGAAATTGACTTTGATCATAAAAGATGGTTTAATTAACGTAAATGATCATTGCAACATTGAAATATTATGATATCAAAAGCATAATAAATTTCTAAATGCATAAAAGGATGCAATTAAAGTCAATTATGATTTATGCTCAATTAATGTCCTATGTACAAAACATAGATAAAGAACAACAAAAACAAAAACAAAACCTAACCTAAGCAAAGGTTTCAAAAGAGTTTATTTCAAGGAAAGCATGCCAATTGCTTTACGCAAGTGAATAAAACGTTTTTGATCCAAAGGTTTTGTTAAGATATCAGCTAATTGATCCTCAGTTGAAATATATGACAGTTGAAGAATGTTTGATTCAACTAGCTCTCTAAGAAAATGATATCTAAGTTCAATATGTTTTGTTCTAGAGTGCAACACAGGGTTTTTAGAAATGTTAATAGCACTAGTGTTGTCACATAAAATGGTTACCGAAGTTGTTGAAATCCGGAAATCGCTCAACACGCTTTTCATCCAAATCAATTGGGTTGAACAACTTCCTGCAGAAATGTACTCCGCTTCGGCAGTCGAGAGTGCTATGCAGTTCTGCTTTTTACTGTGCCATGCAACAAGGCAGTGGCCAAGATAGAAGCATGCACCACTCGTGCTTTTCCGGTCATCCACGATCCAGCCCATCGGCATCTGAGTATCCAACAATATCCAAAGTCGTTCCCATAGGATACCAAATTCCGAAACTGATTGTACCTTTGATATACCGGATGATCCGTTTCACCGCTTTCAGGTGAACCTCCTTCGGTGCTGATTGATATCTCGCACAAATCCCAACACTGAAGGATATATCCGGGCGACTAGCCGTGAGATATAGTAGACTTCCAATCATACTGCGATACAGTTTCTCGTCTACATTCTCACTATGTGATTCACTTCCAAGTCCCTTATGGCTAGTTCCCATTGGAGTGGGAATCCTTAGAGATTTTCAAGATCAAACTTTTTGACCAACTCCAGTGCATACTTGGATTGACACAAGTGAATTCCTTCATCGTTTTGTTTAACTTGTAATCCAAGAAAATAATTCAATTCGCCCATCATGGACATCTCAAATTCGCTTTCCATGGTCTCCGCGAATTTAGAAGCATCATTATCTCTTGTTGCTCCAAATACAATGTCATCACATAGATTTGAGCAACTATGAAATTGTTTTGATAATGCTTCACAAAGAGAGTCCTGTCAGCTCCCCCTCGAGTGTAGCCCTTTTCCAAAAGGTGCTTTGTCAACCTTTCGTACCATGCTCGCGGTGCTTGTTTCAGACCGTAAAGAGCCTTTTTCAGACGAAAAACATGGTTAGGTAGTTTATGATCCACAAAACCTTTCGGTTGAGCTACATAAACTTCCTCATTTAAAAACCATTTAAAAAGGCGCTCTTAACGTCCATTTGAAATAATTTGATTTTAAAATGACAAGCAATCGCAAACAATATACGAATGGACTCGAGTCTAGCTACAGGGGCGAAAGTTTCATCAAAGTCTATACCTTCTACTTGAGAGTAGCCTTGAGCAACTAACCTTGCTTTGTTCCTGATGATAGTACCTTCTTCATTTTTCTTGTTCTTGAAGATCCATTTGGTACCTATCACATTGTGTTGCTTCGGAGGCTTCGTTAATTCCCAGACTTTGTTTCGCTCGAATTGATGGAGCTCTTCCTGCATTGCTTTAATCCAGTAATCATCTTGGAGAGCTTCATCAACATTCTTTGGTTCGATTTGAGATACATAGCATGCAAATCCGCAAACCAATTGTCTCCGTGTTCTAACTCCTTCTTGTGGATCTCCAATGATGTTCGATTCAGGGTGATCCTTGGAGATGCGTAACGTTTGAGGTAGAGGAGTAGGCGGAGGTACACGAGATGATTCCTGCACATCAGATGAACTTGAAGAACCGTTAGATGCATCATTATTATCGAAAGAATTGTTAGAAGAAGATGCATTAGCAGGTGTATCATCATCAAGAGAGATATCGAGGGTAGATTTTTCAGATTCAAAGTGAAAAGCTTCATCTACCTTAACATTTATCGATTCTACGATCGTCTTAGATTCTAAGTTAAAAACTCGATAAGCTCTACTGTTTGTAGACTAACCTAAGGAACACTCCTAGTCCCTCGAGAGTCAAATTACCAAGATTTCGCGATTCTCGCAAAGTGAACACACCGACTCACGAAAATACGAAAATATTTGATTTAGGGTTTCTATAAACCATAGTTTCATATGGTGTATTTAAAAGTCCCCGGGCGCAAGTACACGCGCTTGATAACATAGACAGCCGTGTTCACTGTTCAGCCCAAAAATATTAGGAAGATTCCGGCTATGAAGCAGAACACGAGCCATCTCCTGTACGACCCTGTTCTTGCGGCTCGACTACACCATTTTGTTGAGGTGTGTAAGGTGCGGAGAATTCATGTTTAATGCCATTAGAATTGCAAAAATCACAATGAATTTGGAATTTATGAATTCCCCACATCTATCACTCTAAACGCAGTAATCCTATCATTCTTTTCTATCATAATACGATTGCCGATTTCGAGAAAAGAATCAAAAGTATCAGCTTTTTTTTTTTACAGAAGGCTACCAAGTATATCTAGAAAGTCATCAACCAACAAAAAATATACCATTTGACCCTCCCAGAGATGGTTGGACGAGTTGGCCATCATAAGTCCATATGCAAAAGTTCCAAAGGCCGTGTTTGTACATATGTGGTTCAAATTCTTGTGTGCAGTCCTAGACTGTTTTCCCTTTTGGAAAACGCCACACACAAGGTTTTGTTCAAAAGAAAGTTTTGGAACCCCCTTGACCACATCTTTATTGAAAATTTCTAGAAAGTTCCTTAAAGTTTTATGTGACCTAGCCTTTCATGCCAAAGTGTTTCATTTTTCAAGATGCTAGGTTACATTTTTCAGAAATCTTAGAAGAAACTACATAACAGTTATTTTCTGATCTAACCCCTTTAAAAAGAAAGCATGGTTCATGTCAGTTACAGTGCATTTATCAGATGAAAAAATTAACTGAATACCACTATCACACAGTTGACTTATGCTTATGAGTTAGTCTTAAGGCCATGAACAAATAATACATTATCTAGAACCGGGCCAATCTGGAATAGCTACTGTTCCCTTTCCAACAATTTTGGAAGACCGACCATCTCCGAAAACAACAAGTCCTCCGGAGTTTTTCTCAAATGTTTGAAAACAGTTTTTATCACCGGTCATATGACGGGAACACCCGCTATCCAGGTACCAAGACGAACTATCATAGGCATGCAGAAACATTGGTAGCAAGACAGGGAAAGATCTCACCTTTTGCGCACCCAAACCTTTTTGAAGTGCGTTGGTTATGGTCGTGAGGTTGATTTCCTAGGTGAGGGCGTCTTGCTTGAAGAATTGCTGCTCCTTGATGATGTTGTCCTTGAGAGATGTGCTACCAAGGTCTTTTTCCTTTGAATGAATTGAACTTGTTTTCCGAGGAGTAGCCCTTTTGGTAGTCGTTGCAAGATGTGCTTGAGATGTGCGTTTAGCTTCCGTCTTGGCAATTTTTCGTGAATGTGCCCTGAAAGGCCACAACGAAAACATACCTTGGTTCTTGTCGATTCCGAGGAAGATGTAGTAGGGTCGTTGTCGTTGCTTGTCGTGAACACGATGTCGGAGGAGGAGATACCGACATGGGCACAAACACTGTACCACTCGAACTTGGAATGTCTCCAGTTTGAGTGTATCCGAGGCCGAACTTATTCTTTGACCGAGACCAAGAGTCTGTCCAATTACTCCTTCCAGAAGAAAATCTCTTTACGTCATCCTTTAGTGGCGTATGGTCTCTGTCATTTCCGATTTTTTCCGTCGGGCCTCGCCGTTGAGCTTCAAGAAGTAATTCGCTTTGTTCACCATATCCATATATTCTTCTCGATTTGCTCAATTGGACTCTTGAAGGGAAACATTTGTCTTAATCAGATTGTCCCTTTCCACTTCAAGATCGGTTGAGATAGAGTTACCCTTTTTACTTCATCTTCAAGATCCAGTAATCTCTCTTTCAACCCTTGTTTTGTTTAGCCAATTTCTTTGAATCCCTCAAAAGCTTATGGTAGGCTAAAACCAAAATCTTCACCTTCCGAATCATCTGATTCATCGTCCGTTGCAATCTTTTCAACAGTGGAGTTGGACAGTGAGTCAGATGTACTTGCCATTAAGCACATGAAGGGAGAAGATGTAGTGGACGCGTGGAAAGCTGTCGCGTTGTCTTCTTCATCACTTGACGATGACTCATTTGACGTTGAGTTGTCATCCCAAGTGACGGCTTGCATCGCCTTCTTCTTTGCCGGATTCTTGTTGGGACATTCCGTTGAGATGTGGCCGTAGCCTCGACATTTGAAGCACTGAACTTGTCCCTCTGAACTGTTCTTATCCTTTGAGAAGTTCTCTTGCTTCCTTGACTTGTGATATGAAGGACCCTTGCCTTTCTTCGTCTTTCCGAAGGATTGAGGTTTACTTGAATTTCCCCTTCGAAAGTTGCGGCGAAACTTCCTTGTCAAGAGAGCGAGCTGCTTCTCAAAGTCCTCCATAGAAATGTTCTCGTCGTCGTCCGAGGAGGATGAATCCGCGTCTTCTTCTTTAGTTGATTTCAATGCGTAACCTGAAGACTTAGAAGAGGATGCCTTTCCAGAAGAATAGTTAGTAGTAAAAGACATTTCATAAGTTTGTAAAGAACCAACTAATTCTTCTACACGTATTTCGTCCGGGTGTTTAATAGTTTCAATGGCTGTGACCTTTGGGCGAAATCGTTCAGGAAGAGTTCTTAAAATCTTTCTTACAATTTTAAATTCTGGAATCTTCTCTCCCAAGTTAGCACATGAGTTCACGATATCTTGCAATCGTGTGTAATAGTCAGTGAAGGATTCATTCTCTGCCATGAAAATAGAGTCAAACTTGCTCGTAAGCATTTGCAGTTTCTGAATCTTCACTAAGTTAGTTCCCTCATGCGTAACTTGAAGAATATCCCAGATTTCTTTCGCAGTCTCACATGCCGAGACGCGAGAGAACTCAGTTTGTGACAAAGCATTAAATAAAGCATTAATTCCTTTGCCATTGTAAGAAGATGTATCAACTTCTTCCTTGGTCCATTTCGACCTAGGTTTTAAGGTGCGAACATCATCTAAAATTTCAGTTGGATTAGACCATCCTAATTCAATTGATTGCCACACCCTTTCGTCGATGGAAATTAAAAAGGCTTTCATCCGCACTTTCCAGTACGCATAATTTGTTCCATCAAAGAAAGGGGGTCGATTGATGTTTCCACCTTCAACCATTGTTTACAACCCTATTCCCGCTCCGATACCACTTGTTGGGTTTAGGTTAATAAGGATCTAATAGGGGAAAAAACACCTAGAGGGGGGTGAATAGGTGTAAACAATAAACACTCAAAAAATCATTGTGCGATAAAACCCAATGCGGAAAAATAAAAGAACACACAAGATTTTTACGTGGAAAAACTCCAAACCGGAGTAAAAAACCACGGGACCGATAACACGGCGAAATCCACTAGAATTGACACACGTACAAGGTGATATAGCGTACTCACTGACGACTCAACCTCTTACCATACGCTCCTAGTAGATCTTCTCCGCTCGCTCCACGACGCTTCTCGAATCCACGATCCGCGCCCAACGCTGAATCCACAGCGTCCAACGTCGAGTCCACGACGTCCAACCGAATCCACGGTCTTCACCCAATGGCACGCTTCGAATCCACGAACGCACCTCGCTCCGAATCCACGAGAGCGATAACACCTTGAATCCACAAGGCCACGCGAGTCCACGCGCCGATTTTGGGATAAATCGTTGTTTGTTTGGTGGTGATGATCCGCCGAATACTTAGATTAAAGATAGATCGGAAATACCATCTAAGTATTCATTGATTTGATTCTACTCAAAATGTGAGTATGGAAAACCTAGAATCAAATCAATCAATATAGATGAAGAACCATTGAATAGATCTAATGATTTCCGTTCTTCTCTATATATGTGGATTTTTCTTTTCGGCTATCTTTTCTTAATCAGCCGATCTATTGCGGATGCCCTAGAAATGAAGGTAGGGCTATTTATAGGTTAGAAACCCTAGGAAGAATATTCGGATCAAAAACAGCCTTTTCTGGAAAGAAATCCCGACGGCGATCCGGATCAGATTTGGCGATCCGGATTGCAGAAGCACAAACCACGATTTCCAGAAAAATGCCTGTTCGGGATCCGGATCGTAGTCCCCGATCCGGATCGTTCATACAGTTTTACCAGAATATCATGTTCGGGATCCGGATTGCAATTCATGATCCGGATCGAAGAAGCAAACAGGTAAAACTAGTGTTCGGGATCCGGATCAGAGAGTGCTGCGATCCGGATTGAACCAGTGTATGAACAAACACCTTTCGGGATCCGGATTGAAAGCCACGATCCGGATCCTGAACATGTCCCATGTCCAGTTTTTGATGAATAAGCAATTAAAACCTCTTCCAGGTGTTTCTACACTATAAGAAGTATTCGGATCATCAAAATTCTTTAGTTAAACGTACCTGATCCTTTTGAATTCTTCTTTCTTGAGATTGAGGTATACGATCCGAAGTTTCTTCATCTTCAATCTTCAAGACATATTACATTCACGAAATACGCCAACTCAAATTCCGTAACACAGTCCAGCTAACCCGCTCATCCTGCCTCGAGATCTATCTACTTAGTCGTCATCTCTCCTCGACCCGCCGCTGAAAACCCAGCAGCACCCGCAGAAGACTCTGCAAAACAAGGAAGAAGAAAAAGAGGAAAGAAGAATGGGGGTGAGAACTACTAGTAAACCAGTAGCCTCCCCTAGTGGGTAAAACCTCAAACTCTGACGCACCCACTAGGTCTACCAGAGGCGAAAAGGAAAGAAGAGTGGTAAGAAATAATGATACCGAAGGAAATGAACTACCACTACTATGCCTCTAAAATGCAGTCCTAGACTGGAATAACTATAACAACGATAAACAACCCGTCCCAGATTAACCCATCTGTACCGCCCTCATCATCGGGCAAGTAAGCCGCGCCGATGTGATAGCAAAGCTCCTGCCGCCGCCCTCATCATCGGGCAAATAAGCCGCGCCGATGTGATAGCAAAACCGTCAATAACTGCCTGGCCCCGGCCTCCGGAGGGGAACTCGAGGGGAGCGACCCACTCGAGGAAAGCACTACCGGGCAATAACCGCGCCGGTAAAATAAGTACCAAAAGCAGGACTAAATCACAACTGTAAAGCCCCAGTGGAACACACCCTCCACTAAAAGAAACACAGATCCCCCAATCTGATGCACAAATGAACATCCGGTCGATCGCCCAAAATCCGCGATCGCCGCAATACCCACAATCACAATCATGTCCCACATCCGACATCCGGTCAACCGCCTACTGTCCGCGGTAGCCGCTATAATCCCGCAACCCATAATCAAACACAACCTGTCACCGAACCTCAGGTCCTCGCTACACTATCCCAAACCCCTGCTCGAACCCGAGCAACCAGACTCAAAGGTCTAAATAAGAAGGAGAAAAGAAATAAACATGGTTTCTCCTATGTCAATTCCAGCATGATAGTGTAGCAGAAAAAGGTGGCCTATCTAGGTGACCAAACAAGCATGCAAGTGTTCTAAAGAAAATAAAGGAACAGGTGTTCAATAGTGGTTCCACATGTGTAACAATTAATAACTCCGCATAGATATAACCATCATGCTAAAACATTATCCAACCACACATGTCTATAATCCATGTTCCATGATAAAGCATCACTATCCACCTATGCATGTCATAAAATCCTCAAATAGTACCAACCACTAACAGGATAACCATATAGTCCAAAATAAATAATCCAATCCACATGCAAGGTTAAACGCTAACATTCCATCCATACCAACATGTATAAGTCCCAACCACTATCAAATATCCACAATAGTAATTTCCATATGAAGAGCTCACAATTTTATTATTTTAAAGCATGCAGGTCCAAATAAAGGAATTACTCTAATATTCCTAGTGAGCATGTCAAAATAGAGGTAAACAACGACCACCCACCTGAAGTGCAACTGTCCCAATCCGTACAGCTGAAAATACCAAAAACTCCAAATCCTTGCTCCCACAATTTTAGCACACCCGTAATATTCCTGATACAATACAAAGCTCACTAATTACACTTAGGCTCCCAATCATAGCACTTATAACCACATACAACCTCGAATTCTAAACTGTTAAATTATCACCTGCAGAAAGTGCCCAGAAAATTCAATAAAAAAATATCACAGCGATCCTTGCGTCGATAGCTTCGAAACGGTACCTTGCACGCCCAAATCGGAGTTCGGTAAGTCAAGATAAAAATTCGGCAAGGGGGTGCACTCATACAAAAATCTGTATTAAGGACAGATTACTGTTCACTGAGAAAACAGTAATTCTCACCTCGAAATAAAATTCACAAAAATCCAATAAAAATACGAGCGCGTTCCTTGCGATCCGTAGATGAAAAAGTTGTATAAGCTCGTTTCCGTCAGACTCTCGTGCGCAAAGATATGGCCGAAATACTCCGCTGCTGTCAAGTAAATCCACACAGAAAATGGGGTCACTGTTTGCCTCGGGATCCGTGCCAAAACCTCGAAACGGGAAAGCGCGACCAAAACGAAAGATGAAGTCCTACCTCTTAGGAGTCTACTGGTGCAAGAATCACAAGAAAATGATGTCGGGGTAGCCCAGGGGAGCAAAAATACTATCGCTGCGCCGAAGAAGAACACTAGAAAGCAACGTCGCGCCGCACCGTAAAATGGGGAACCTCGGGATTCGTGCCTCCAAAACTCTTGAAACTTGGCAGGGAGATCCAGCACAAAGAGATGAAAAACTTTGCTTAAGGGTGCTCGGGCTGAAGGTGAATGGGTTGGGAGAAAAGAAGGGAAGAGTGGAGCTCGGGTTGGGTGGTTTATATAGGCTGAGAAAACAAATCAAAGAATTCCCTCCATGTCCTAAGTTCCGGGCGCCCGAAATATTTCGGGCGCACACAGTGCGGCCCGGCCCACGATTTTCGGGCGCGCACAGTGCGGCCCGGTCCACCACACGCCCAGCCCAACACACAGCCGAGCCCCGCTGCACCCGGAGCACCTGCACCAGCGAATGGCGACGCGCCACGTGTCCCGGCAAATCGTGCACCACGCACGTCGCGCCGTGGACCGCGCACGTCGCGGCTGACCCGGGCCGTACGGCCACCTGCCCCGCCGTACGGCCACCTGCCCCGGTCAACTGCCCCACCAGTCGCGTGGACCGGGAGCACAGAACCGCACCAACCATCTCATGCCACGTGTCCACCCGGTCTACCGTGCACCCTGGCCCAAATTCCGTGGACCGCGCTTTCAAAACCAACCAACCACAAGACGCCACGTGGCACCGCCCTGGTGCACGACCTCCGCGGTGGACCGCGCCCCTGCCCGCGCACCTGCGCTCCTGCCCGCGGCCTGCACGCGCCGCATGCCGCCGCCTGCCGCCTGCCCGAGGCCGCGCCGCCGCCGCCGCCGCCGGCGCTGCCCGCCGCCGCCGGCCGTTGCCGGCGACACTGTTCCGGCGTGAACAGTACCCGCAAGCTCAAAATCAACAAGTAAATAGTCCATCTTGACCATTTTCGCGCGCTGATTCCAAATCCGGCGTCCGTTTTGCCAAATTCCAATCCTAAAATTTGCCGGAGGCTCCCGGAAAGATATTTTCAATCCGAATTCCACGCCGAGTCCAAATTTGATATCCGATTTGCGCGAAAACACTTCTAAACATCTGACGGGGTCTTCCGGTTACCCAAGTGATCCAATTAAACTCGAGGTTCAACACTTGTATCTAATCATGCACCAACACCTCCCGAAACACAGAACAGGCTCCCCCGAAGTCACCGATGACCCTACCACAACTCTGCAGAGATCCAGGTCATCACATTTGCGCACCCAAACCTTTTTGGAGTGCGTCGGTAATGATCGTGAAGTTGATCTCCTAGGTGAGAGCGTCTTGCTTGAAGAATTGCTGCTCCTTGATGATGTCGTCTTGAGCGGTGAGCTACCAAGGCTCTTTTCCTTCAATTGAATTGCAGTTGATTTTCGAGGAATAGCCTTATTGGTAGTCATTGCAAGAGGTGCTTGAGGTGTGCGTTTGGCTTCCGTCTTGCAATTTCCCCTTATGTGCCCTGAAATGCCACAACGAAAACATACCTTAGATCTTGACGATCCCGAGGAGGATGAAGTAGGATTGTTGTCGTTGCTTGTCGTGAATTCCAATGTCGGAGAAGGAGATACCGACTGAGGCACAAACACTGTCCCACTCGAACTTGGAATGTCTCAAGTTTGAGTGCATCCGAGGCCGAACTTATTTGTTTGACCAAGACCAAGAAGCCTGTCCAACTTACTCCTTCCAGAAGAAAATCTCTTTAAGTCATCCTTCAGTTGGCGAATGGTCTCCGTCATTTCCAATTTTTCCTGTCGAGCCTCGCCGTTGAGCTTCAAGAAGTAATTCGCTTTGTTCACCATATCCATATAATTCTTCTCGAGTTGCTCATTGGACTCTTGAAGGGAAACATTTGTTTTAATCAGATTATCCCTTTCCACTTCAAGATCGGTTGAGAGAGAGGTTACCCTTTTTACTTCTTCTTCGAGATCCTGCAACCTCCCTTTCAACCCCTTGTTTTGCTTAGCCAGTTTCTTTGAATCCCTCAAAAGTCTGTGGTAGGCTAGAGCAAAATCTTCACCTTCCGAATCATCTGATTCATCGTCCGTTGCAATCTTTTCAACAGTGGAGTTGGACAGTGAGTCGGATGTACTTGCCATTAAGCACATGAAGGGTGAAGAGGTGGACGCGTGGAATGCCGTCGCGTTGTCTTCTTCATCACTTGAGGATGACTCATTTGACGTTGAGTTGTCATCCCAAGTGACGACTTGCATCGCCTTCTTCTTTGCCGGATTCTTGTTGGGACACTCCGTTGAAATGTGGCCGTAGCCTCGACATTTGAAGCACTGTACTTGTCCCTCTGAACTTTTCTTATCCTTTGAGAAGTTCTCTTGCTTCTTGACTTGTAAGTTGAAGAACCCTTGCCTTTCTTCGACTTTCCGAAGGATGGAGTTTTGCTTGGATTACCCCTTCGAAAGTTGCGGCGAAACTTCCTTGTCAAGAGAGCGAGCTGCTTCTCAAAGTCCTCCATAGATAGGTTCTCGTCATCGTCCGAGGAGGATGAATCCGCGTCTTCTTCCTTAGTTGATTTCAATGCGTAACCTGAAGACTTAGAAGAGGATGCTTTTCCAGAAGAATAGTTAGTAGGAAATGTCATTTCATAAGTTTGTAATGCACCAACTAATTCTTCTACACGCATTTCGTCCGGGTGTTTAATTGTTTCAATGGCTGCGACCTTCGGGCGAAATCGTTCAGGAAGAGTTCTAAGGATTTTTCTTACAACTTTAAATTCTGGAATCTTCTCTCCCAAGTTAGCACATGAGTTTACGATGTCTTGCAATCGTGTGTAATAGTCAGTGAAAGATTCATTCTCTGCCATAGAGATAGAGTCAAACTTGCTCGTAAGCATTTGCAGTTTCTGAATCTTCACAAGGTTAGTTCCCTCATGCGTAACTTGAAGAACATCCCAGATTTCTTTCGCAGTCTCACATGCCGAGACGCGAGAGAACTCTGTTTGTGACAAAGCATTAAATAGAGCATTAATTCCTTTGCCATTGTAAGAAGAGAATCTATCTCTTCCTTGGTCCATTTCGACCTAGGTTTTAAGGTGCGAACATCAGAGATAATTTCAGTTGGATTAGTCCATCCTAATTCAATTGATTGCCACACCCTTTCGTCGATGGAAATTAAAAAGGCTTTCATCCGCACTTTCCAGTACGCATAATTTGTTCCATCAAAGAAAGGGGGTCGATTGATGTTTCCACCTTCAACCATTGTTTACAACCCTATTCCCGCTCCGATACCACTTGTTGGGTTATAAGTAATTGGATCTAAATAGGGGAAAAAACACCTAGATGGGGGTGAATAGGTGTAAACAATAAACACTCAAAAATCGTTGCGCAATAAAACCCAATGCGGAAAAATAAATGAACACGCAAGATTTTTTACGTGGAAAAACTCCAAACCGGAGTAAAAAACCACGGGACCGATAACACGGCGAAATCCACTAGAATTGAAACACGTACAAGGTGATATAACGTACTCAACCTTTTTCATACGCTCCTAGTAGATCTTCTCCGCTCGTTCCACGACGCTTCTCGAATCCACGATCCACGCCCAACGCTGAGTCCACAGCGTCCAACGTCGAGTCCACGACGTCCGACCGAATCCACGGTCTTCACCCAGTAGCACGCTTCGAATCCACGAACGTACCTCGCTCCGAATCCACGAGAGCGGTTGCACCTTGAATCCACAAGGCCACGCGAGTCCACGCGCCGATTTGGGGTAAATCGTTGTTTTTGGGTGGTGATGATCCGCCGAATACTTAGATCAAAGATAGATCGGAAATACCATCTAAGTATTCATTGATTTGATTCTACTCAAAATGTGAGTATGGAAAACCTAGAATCAAATCAATCAATATAGATGAAGAAACATAGAATAAATTCTATTGATTTCCTTTCTTCTCTATATGTGGATTTTTTTCTTTTCGGCTATCTTTTTCTATTTTTTTTGCCGATGCCCTAGAAATGAATAAAAGGGCTATTTATAGGTTAGAAACCAATGGAAGGAGATAAGGATCAAAAACTGCCTTTTCTGGAGATTTTACTGACGGCGATCCGGATTGGAATTGGACGATCCGGATCGCAGAAGCAAGAAAGACGATTTCCAGAAAAATGCCAGTTCGGGATCCGGATCGAAGTCCCCGATCCGGATCGTTCATACATTCTCACCAAACATCACGTTCGGGATCCGGATTGTGATTCCTGATCCGGATCGTGCAAGTGAAAAGGCAAAACCAGTGTTCGGGATCCGTATCATGAAATGCTGCGATCCGGATTGAAACATTGTGTGAACGAACACCCTTCGGGATCCGGATTGCCGAGCCCGATCCGGATCCTGAACATGTCCCATGTCCAGTTTTTGATGTTTATGCAATAAAACATTCTTCCAGGTGTTTCTACACTACAAGAAGTATTCGGATCACCAAAAAATCTTTAGTTAAACATACCTGATCCTTTTGAATTCTTCTTTCTTGAGATTGAGGTATATGATCCAAAGTTTTTCCATCTTCAATCTTCAAGACTCAATACTTTCACGAAATACGCCAACTCAAATTCCGTAACATAGATGTTTCAAAACAATTATCAATAACTTTAAATTAAAACGAATACATCGAAGCATTTACTTCCCCCTCATGTATCGCTAAATTCTTGCCACAAAACAAGCTGGGCACCAACCCCAGAATACCGAAACAAGCTGGGCACCAACCCCAGAATACCGTACTCATTTTCTTGGTGCCTCCAACCCCTCCACTGCCCAAGTAGCAGTCGCCTCTCCTTGAGGGGTCCCCATCATCACTAGTCGTGGGGTACACGGGCCAACGTGCCATCTTTCCAAAAAAATACACCCTGTGTGGTGGCCAAACCGCCGGTGTGCGTGTAAGCAATATGAGTGTAAAATAATGTTGCGACCTCAGCCGCGTTAGTCAGATTAGTAAAACAATCATGCGAAAGGTTAATTCAATTGAAACACCTCATCTACTTTATTAAACAGATTAACATACTTTTTACGATGACATATTGCACTTATTGCAAAGGGTACCCACCTGGAATGAAGACAAACGACCGCTCCCGTGACCCTCCTAGGCAATCAGAACTTCACGCGGCCTAATAAAATAACCAAAGGCACAATTTAACACTTTACTCTAAACAGACAAAATCAGTGGTCCCGACCACTGTAACAATAAACCGACGAAACCAAAATCACCGTGCCAAGAGGACCGCGTCGTAAATCAAAAATCAACGAGTCAAAACTTGTCAAGTAAAACCGTAAAACTCAGATCAAACCAGATTTCTGACGGTAAAACCAATGGTTAACAATGACCGGATCGCGACTCTATCATCGCGAACTCCATCGGAACCCAAAACCGCTAACGGAAATCCAACAAAATCCAATTTCTCAACTGGTAGCCAACTCGGGATGTCAACGGTCAAGCCGAGAAGACCCCGACGGCGAAAACGATAAGAAAAAGACCCGACGGCGCGACCCCGACGATTTTGTCAAGGCGCGGAGCGACGGCGAAACTAGCATATGACACGGCGAAACGGTGACTTAGATGACTCCGAGTTGCCATGCCGAGAAAACGGCAAAAACGGTGGAAAACGGACCAAAACGGAGCTACCGAACTTCCGGCTGACGGGTGGTGCACGGAGCAGCGCGTGGACCGGGTTAGCGCGTCGGGCGGTTGCGCGGCGTACGCCGGGTGCACACAGGAAGCGTGCACCGCGCATTCTGGGCCGGGCCGGTGCACGACACGAGCGCGCACCGGGCTCACGGCCGCAGGAGCCTGCGGCGCGCACCAGGTGCACGCTGTAGCGTGCACCGCGCCTGAGCGGGCCGGGCCGGCGCACGAAAGCGTGCGCTGGGTCTGCGGTTTCCGCGCCGCGCGGCGTGCGCCGGGTGCACGCCCGGGCCTGTGGACCGCGGTGGAGGAAACCGTACGGGAATGAACAGTAACTTCCCGTTCGCGGTTTTCTTTTCCGTTTTCGCTCCCGTTTCGCAGTTTCTTCTTCGTTTTCGCTCCCGTGCGACTCCAGCGACAACCCCGCGAACATGATAACGGCGGCGGCGGCATCTCGTTTAACAACGGTGGTGGCGGCCTCCCGTTAACCCCCCCCATGCTCCGACGAAACCCCCACAAAAACCCCCCGAACGAATCCGCGGTAAATCTAACGACTAAACCATTGATCGACGAACAAACAAAACATCGATCGGACGCCCGATCAAAAGACCGATTAAAAACCACCGATTAAACCCGATCAAGAACAAGAACAAAACATTGATCAAAAACCAAGATCAAGAACATGATCAATGTACCGCTTAAAACGATCACCCAAGGACACGGAAAACCTACGATCGGACCGATGGAAGAGAAATAACGATCACTAACCTCGATCTTTCGAGTTCAAGAATCGATCTTGTCCCTCGCGGCGTTGGGAATCCGGATCCGCTCCCCGTAGATGATGGCGTCTCGTTCTCCGGTCTCAGGCACGTCAATCGGGGCGATCGGGTCCCTCCGCTTTCTCCTTCTTTTCTTTTTTTCTCCTCCGGTTGGAATTCTCTTTTCTTTTCTCTTCTCCGAACTAGGGTTTTATTTTTGGTCTTCGGTACACACGAGAGGGAAGGGTTAGAGGAGGCGATCTTTTAAAAACTAGGGTTTTCCTTTCGGTAAACGGGGTTTAATTATTCTTTTATTATTAATTTATTTATTTTTATTTTATTTTATTTTATCCTTTTATTATACGTACGTAAAAAGGAAAAATCTCATATTCGGATATTTATTATTTAACAATAAATATCTAATCCCACGAGATAAATTCCAAAATTCCTCGAAATGCGTGCCAGATCTTTTGCACGGATTTCGATGCGCGCTAGGTCATCGCAACACAAAAAACCGTATTCCGGGAGATCCCAAGGTCGGATTCCAGATCCGATCGCACCGTCGGTCATCGTTTTTCATGCTCTTTCACAGAAAAATACTCACGCAACACACCGACCAACTTACAGAAACTCGATAATTTCGATTCACTAAAAGAAGCACTTTATTAAAAGGAGGGTAAAATATCACTAGAAAAGTCATGTCATTACACCACTCACACTCTATAAGAAGTTTCGTCCTTGAAACTTAAACTCAACCCCCGCTAAATTATTCTGGAAAACGTTCTTTCATTTTCGTCTTAAGTCCCCAGGTCGCCTCACGCTCCTCATGGTTACTCCATTGCACCTTTACGTAGGGGATTGTCCGGTTGCGAAGTTTCTTTTCCTCCCGTGCCAGTATCCGTATCGAGGTTTGGCGGTAGGCCTACCGGTATGCCACCGGGCCTACGCGCTCCAAGATCCCGAATGTCGGATCGTTGGTGACAACCATTAATCCCAAAAACTCGAACTATTAGGAATACGCAACCAATTTACTTAAGGCGTACTGTCACAACGCCACGGATCTTGACCGGACTCAACCCACCTGGGCGTTGGGTCTATTGTTGGGCCTCTTGCCGTTAGGTCTATTGTGGACCGCAGCCCTGTTACGGAATTTGTTTTGGCGTATTTCGTGAAAGTGTTAAGTCTTGAAGATTGAAGATGAAACAAGTTTGGATCATATACCTCAATCTCAAGAAAGAAGAATTCAAAAGGATCAGGTATGTTTAACTAAAGATTTTTGGTGATCCGAGTACTTCTTATAGTGTAGAAACACTTGGAAGAATTTTTTATTGCATAAAAATCAAAAACTGGACATGGGACATGTTCAGGATCCGGATCAGGCAGTGCAATCCGGATCCCGAAGGGTGATTGTTCATTGGCAATTTCAATCCGGATCACAGGCCATTCCGATCCGGATCCCGAACATGGGATTTTGCTGAATTGCATGAACGATCCGGATCGGGCTGTGCGATCCGGATCCCGAACCCTGTTTTCTCTGAAATTGTCAATCACGCTACGACGATCCGGATCGCCCAATTCCAATCCGGATCGCCGTCCTGAAAATTTCCAGAAATGGTTTGTTTTTGATTCCTTATCTTCTTCCAACGGTTTCTAACCTATATATAGACCCTTTAATTCATTTTTAGGGTAATCGATCAATCTGGAAAATACGACCGAAAAAGAAAAATCCACATAAAGAAAAGAAAGGAAATCAATAGATTTAATTCTATGTTTCTTCATCTATATTGATTGATTTGATTCTAGGTTTTCCAAACTCAGATTTTGAGTAGAATCAAATCAATGAATACTTAGATGGTATTTTCGATCTATTTCTAATCTAAGTATTCGGCGGATCATCACCACCCAAAAACAACGATTTACCCTAAATCGGCGCGTGGACTCGCGTGGCCTTGTGGATTCAAGGTCCAACCGCTCTCGTGGATTCGGAGCGAGGTACGTTCGTGGATTCGAAGCGTGCTACTGGGTGAAGACCGTGGATTCGGTCGGACGTCGTGGACTCGACGTTGGACGCTGTGGATTCAGCGTTGGACGCAGATCGTGGATTCGAGAAGCGTCGTGGAGCGAGCGGAGAAGATCTACTAGGAGCGTATGGTAAAAGGTTGAGTCGTCTGTGAGTACGTTATATCACCTTGTACGTGTGTTAATTCTAGTGGATTTCACCGTGTTATCGGTCCCGTAGTTTTTTACTCCGGTTTGGAGTTTTTCCACGTAAAAATCTTGCGTGTTCATTTTATTTTTCCGCATTGGGTTTTATTGCGCAATGATTTTTTGAGTGTTTATTGTTTACACCTATTCACCCCCCTCTAGGTGTTTTTTCCCCTATTTAGATCCATATTATATACAAACCCAACAAGTGGTATCAGAGCGGGAATAGGGTTGTAAACAATGGTTGAAGGTGGAAACATCAATCGACCCCCTTTCTTTGATGGAACAAATTATGCGTACTGGAAAGTACGGATGAAAGCTTTTTAATTTCCATCGACGAAAGGGTGTGGCAATCAATTGAATTAGGATGGTCTAATCCAACTGAAATTATTTCTGATGTTCGCACCTTAAAACCTAGGTCGAAATGGACCAAGGAAGAGATAGATTCATCTTCTTACAATGGCAAAGGAATTAATGCTCTATTTAATGCTTTGTCACAAACAGAGTTCTCTCGCGTCTCGGCATGTGAGACTGCGAAAGAAATCTGGGATGTTCTTCAAGTTACGCATGAGGGAACTAACCTTGTGAAGATTCAGAAACTGCAAATGCTTACGAGCAAGTTTGACTCTATTTCTATGGCAGAAAATGAATCTTTCACTGACTATTACACACGATTGCAAGACATCGTAAACTCATGTGCTAACTTGGGAGAGAAGATTCCAGAATTTAAAGTTGTAAGAAAGATATTAAGAACTCTTCCTGAACGATTTCGCCCGAAGGTCGCAGCCATTGAAACAATTAAACACCCGGACGAAATGCGTGTAGAAGAATTAGTTGGTGCTTTACAAACTTATGAAATGACATTTCCTACTAACTATTCTTCTGGGAAAGCATCCTCTTCTAAGTCTTCAGGTTATGCATTGAAAACAACAAAGGAAGAAGACGCGGATTCATCCTCCTCGGACGATGACGAGAACCTATCTATGGAGGACTTTGAGAAGCAGCTCGCTCTCTTGACAAGGAAGTTTCGCCGCAACTTTCGAAGGGGTAATCCAAGCAAAACTCCATCCTTCGGAAAGTCGAAGAAAGGCAAAGGCTCTTCAAGCTACAAGTCAAGAAAGCAAGAGAACTTCTCAAAGGATAAGAAAAGTTCAGAGGGACAAGTACAGTGCTTCAAATGTCGAGGCTACGGCCACATTTCAACGGAGTGTCCCAACAAGAATCCGGCAAAGAAGAAGGCGATGCAAGTCGTCACTTGGGATGACAACTCCACGTCAAATGAGTCATCCTCAAGTGATGAAGAAGACAACGCGACTGCATTCCACGCGTCCACATCTTCACCCTTCATGTGCTTGATGGCAAGTACCTCCGATTCCTTGTCCAACTCCTCCCAAGTTGAAAAGAACGCTACGGACAACGAATCGAGTAATTCTGAAGGTGAAGATTTTGCTCTTGCCTACCATAAGCTTTTGAGGGATTCAAAGAAACTGGCAAAGCAAAACCGGAGTTTGAGAGGGAGATTGCAGGATCTTGAAGAAGAAGCAAAAAGAGCATCTTCTCTCTCAAACGCTCTTGAAGTGGAAAGGGATAATTAGTCAAAGCAAATGTTTCCCTTCAAGAGGAAAATGAGCTTCTTGAGAAAGAACATACAAAATGGTGGATAAAGCGAATTATTTCTCAAAGCTCTACAACGAGGCTCGACAGGATAAATTGGAAATGACAAAGACCATTCTCCAACTAAAGGATGACTTAAAGCGATTCTCTTCTGGAAGGAGTAAGTTGGACAGGCTTCTTGGTCTTGGTCAAACAAATAGGTTCGGCCTCGGATACACTCAAACTGGAGACAGTCCAAGTTCGAGTGGGACAGTTTTTGTGCCTCAGTCGGTATCTCCTCCTCCGACACCGGAATTCACGACAAGCAACGACAACAAGCCTACTTCATCCTCTTTGGGATCGTCAAGATCTAAGGTATGTTTTCGTTGTGGCTTTTCAGGGCACATAAGGAGAAATTGCAAGACGGGAGCCAAACGCTCAACTCAAGCACCTCTTGCAATGACTACCAAAAGGTGATTCCTCAGAAATCAATTGCAAATCAATTGAAGGAAAAGAGCCTTGGTAGTTCACCGCGCAAGACGACTTCATCAAGGAGCAGCAATCGCTCTAACAAGACGCTTTCACCTAGGCGAATAACTTCACGACCATTACCGACGCATTCCAAAAAGGTTTGGGTGCGCAAAGGTGAAATTTTCCCTTGTCTTGTTACTAATGTTTCCTTGCATGCATATGATAATTCGTCTTGGTATCTGGATAGCGGGTGTTCCCGTCACATGACCGGTGACAAAAACTGTTTTCAAATTTTGAGAAAATCTCCGGAGGACTTGTTGTTTTCGGAGACGGTCGGTCTTCCAAAATTGTTGGAAAGGGAACGGTAGCTATTCCAGATGGCCCGGTTTTGAAAAATGTGTTATTTGTTGATGGCCTAAAGACTAACCTCATAAGCATAAGTCAACTTTGTGACAATGGTTATTCAGTTAATTTTTCATCTGTTGAATGTATTGTAACTGATAAGAACCATGTTTTCTTTTTAAAAGGGGTTAGATCAGAAAACAATTGTTATGTAGTTCCTAGTAAAATTTCTGAAAATTGTAACCTAGCATCTTTGAAAAATGAAACTCTTTGGCATGAAAGGCTAGGTCACATAAACTTTAAGGAACTTGCTAGAATTTCTAACAAAGATGTGGTCAAGGGGGTTCCTAAACTTTCTTTTAAACAAAACATTGTGTGTGGTGGTTGCCAAAAGGGAAAACAGTCCAGGACTGCACACAAGAACTTGAACCACATGGTACAAAACGGCCTTTGGAACTTTTGCACATGGACTTAATGGGGCCAACTCGTCAACCATCTTTGGGAGGTAAATGGTATATTTTCTTATTGGTGTAGGGTTTAGGTTAAATAGGATCAAATAGGGGAAAAAACACCTAGAGGGGGGTGAATAGGTGTAAACAATAAACACTCAAAAATTCATTGTGCGATAAAACCCAATGCGGAAAAATAAAAGAACACACAAGAATTTTTACGTGGAAAACTCCAAACCGGAGTAAAAAACCACGGGACCGATAACACGGCGAAATCCACTAGAGTTAACACACGTACAAGGTGATATAACGTACTCACAGACGACTCAACCTTTTACCATACGCCCCTAGTCGATCTTCTCCGCTCGCTCCGCAACGCTTCTCGAATCCACGATTTGCGCCGCCAACGCTGAATCCACAGCGTCCAACGTCGAATCCACGACGTCCGACCGAATCCACGGTCTTCACCCAATGGTACGCTTCGAATCCACGAACGCACCTCGCTCCGAATCCACGAAAGCGATAACACCTTGAATCCACAAGGCCACGCGAGTCCACGCGCCGATTTTGGGGTAAATCGTTGTTTGTTTGGGTGGTGATGATCCGCCGAATACTTAGATCAAGAGTAGATCGGAAATACCATCTAAGTATTCATTAGTTTGATTCAACTCAAGATATGAGTATGAAAATCCTAGAATCAAACTAATCAATATAGATGAAGAACCATTAAATAGATCTAATGATTTCCGTTCTTCTCTATATGTGGATCTAAGGCCGTATAAAATGATATTTGAAAATGACGGCTCTTTTTCCGATGTGTGGATTGCCCTAGAAATGAAAAGGAAGGGCTATTTATAGGTTAGAAACCCTAGGAAGAATATTCGGATCAAAAACAAACTTTTCTGGAAAGTTTTACGGGCGACGATCCGGACTGCGCAAGTCACGATCCGGATCGCTTACGCGTAGAGAGCAATTTCCAGAAAACCGCCTGTTCGGGATCCGGATCATAATCTACGATCCGGATCGTTCATACAGTTTTACCAGAACAATGTGTTCGGGATCCGGATTGAGATTCCACGATCCGGATCGTTCAAGCCAACAGGTAAAACTCATGTTCGGGATCCGGATCATCAAATGCCATGATCCGGATTGAACTAGTGTATGAACGAGCACCCTTCGGGATCCGGATCGAAACGACATGATCCGGATCCTGAACATGTCCCATGTCCAGTTTTTGATGAATATGCAGTTAAAACCTCTTCCGGGTGTTTCTACACTATAAGAAGTATTCGGATCATCACAAATTATTTAATTTAACGTACCTGATCCTTTTGAATTCTTCTTTCTTGAGATTGAGGTATATGATCCACAGTTTCTTCATCTTCAATCCTCAAGACTTAAACTATTCACGAAATACGCCAACTCAAATTCCGTAACAATCTCCCCCTTTGGCGGTTTCGTGACAAAACACAGATCCACAAAGAAAATTCAAAAAGATATTTTTGTTGCTATCACCATACAACAAAAATTTACAAAAGAGTTCCAGGAAATAAAAACATGAGATAAACTCCTAGACAGACTCTAGACTTAGACATCTGTAACTTCTGCACACAGAAAACATTCTTGACAAACAAAATCGTTAGATACCTCAAGAATTGAAACATTGAAAACCAAATGCAGAATTAGAGTTTGATCTCATCATGACATTTGAAAGAATCAGATATGTGAAAGAACATAGTTAAAACCAACATATCATCTAAGCAATTGAAAACCAAATGTCAAAGTATGTTAGTCCAACATCAACTTGTTAGTCATATTACATGCCCAAATAGTTAGTCAAATAGTTAGTATAGAAGCATGTCACAATCCACAAAAGAAAACCCAAGTTGAGTTGAGATTCATACTTACCTTGATTCATTCCTTGATTCATTCACAGTCATTGTTCAGAGTTCATTGTTTTTCATTGTTCAGAGTTTATAACTCTTCAACTCTCACTCTCATTCTCTCCCCCTTTTTGTCACAAATAAAGCCAAAAATGTAGCATGAGCTACAATATGTAAGGAGAGTAAACAAAAAGTTCATAAGTTTCTAACAATATGCACAAAAAGAGAATTAACCTAAGAATATGCACAAACTGAGAGTTAAACTAGACTAAAAGAATCAACTAAACTAATCCAAATTCAGTTATCGAGAAATAAATCCTGCACAAAAAGACAAAGTTAGTTATCAGAATCTGAAAAGTCTGAACTCATGCAACCAATCTTGGACATAATCTTTCGCATCCGCTTGTCCATTGAGTTTATTTTCTTCGTGATGGTGATGTGAGCTGCTGTGGTTAGCTCCAGTTCATTCGCAACCCTTTGTTGTTCCTTCAACATTCGTTCCTGCTGAACGGATAGTCGTTGCTGCAACTTGAAAATTGAAGTCAATGATGCTTCATCATCTGTGCCAGGTGCTTGATGAGATGGTGATGCATCCGTGTCAGGCTTCTTTCCAAATGCAGAAGCTTGAGTGACATGAGGCAGCTTGTGAAGAGATTTGACAATTGTGGACTCGTCTATCATGTTCAAACATTGATGATACGTCGCCGAGGTGATGTCAACTTGAAATTTCTGTAAGATCCTCATTATGATCAATGGAAAAGGAATTCTTTCGGTAGGATGAGGATGCTCAACATATCGTGTCATTCTGTTCCAGATGATGTATGGTATGTTGACATTCAATGCCCTTGCTTCTGACGGGTGTCCTATGAGATATAAGAACAACAACCGTTCCCATCTCACAACCTTCGTCTGCATGTTTGGAAGTATATTGTAGCAAGTGATGAAGTTCAGGAAGCGATATTCCAGACGAAGTTCTTTGGATCGAACTGATTTGTTCGTTGATTGAGTTCCCTCGAGACAAATCCCCTCAATAACTTACACCATAAAGTATTTGTCAAATCCACTCCTTTCAGATAGTGAGCTCCTCTTCCGCTTGCTTCCATTCCCAAAACCTCACCAATCAACTGTGGGGTGATTTTAATTCTCGTTCCTTGGATATTCGTATAGAATTCCATCGGACCGTTCTCAAATTCGCGAAGATGCCGTGCGTTGGTATAGAAGGTCCTCACATGGTGCAGGCAGTATCCGAGAGTTTCCGGGAAGCGACATACTTGAATGAGATTTGCTTCATCAATCAAAGTACCAAATTCAGGAGAGTGACTTCGTAGAGCTTCAATGTTCACGTGTCTTTCGCCAATGCACTCGCGATGTGCAAATGCTCTAAGCCGGTCATTGTTAACAAACACTTCTTCATCTCGTGGCGGAGAGTCCGGAGCTATTGGTGGTTCAACATCGGTCTCCTTTCTCCGTCCAAAACGTCGAGCGAGCCGCTTACGTTTTAGAGAAATAGTTGGGGCAGGCATAGAAGCCTTCCCAGAGTTCACTGGTGCTTTTCCTTTTTGCTTCGAGTCAGCAGGCACAAACTCGTCATCATCATCGTCATCCGTTAACATGTCCCAGTGTACTTCATCTGGGTTTTTCTCAAGTTCAGTATCACTGATAATTTCAACCTCTCCTTTCTTTGAACTTTCTTAGCCCTCTTCAACTTATTGGTTGGTCTAGTGAGCACCATCGAGATAAGTAACAGTACCAACCAGGAGAAAGTCATTGATCCTAGTGCTTTGAGTTCTAAAGAGAATGTCCTGTGAAAACCAACTCAAGAACATATGAAAAATTGTCAAATTTTGAAAAATCTTAACACATTGTACCTAGACAATCATAATCATATAGAGAAGCTAAGAATCAAATTAGTTTTCCAAAAAGAATGTTGAAAATAGATCAATTTCATGTTTTACACAAATTCCTCTTTTATGCCCTAAAACCGAATTTTTAGAAATCGAAGGCTAAAAACTCGTTAATCATGCAAAAACCCAGCATAAAAGCAAAACTAATAGATCCAGAGTTCTTATTTCAAAAGAAGTTTGATCAAAAACCGTTCACAAACGAAGAAAATCCATCTTTTCTGCTCGCGTTTGATGAAAAACCTAAAAACTGTGAAAAACCGAGTTTTGATCATGAAAACTTACTTGAATCCGAAGAAGCTTGAGTTTTGAAGCACTAGGAAGCAAGAGATCTAGAAAGAGAAACTCTAGAAGCTTGGAAATCAGAAATTTTGGTAAAGAAATCTTGAATCTGAAGGTTTCTATAAGAAGCCCTAGCCGCGATCCGGATCGGTTGTGAATGAGATCCGGATCGGCCACACACAGGGAAAATCCTGCATTCGGGATCCGGATCACTTTGCCACGATCCGGATCGCCTACACCTTTTTCTCCAGAAAAGTTAAAAAAAATACAGTAAAATCCAGAAAAAGTATGTAAGCACATTATCATGTCAACTTTAAACAAATGACATCGTTTCACACAACAAGAAATAGATTATGAAAAATCTATCAATAATATCCAAAAATGAAACGAAGATTTACGAAAGTTAAAACACTTAAAGTTGAACAAACTCAATTACATCTATCCTGATCTTATGTGTAATGTCTTTATCAAATCATCAATTTCAGTAAAGAAAATGAAGTACCAAGATCAATAGATGTTTGAAATCCCAGATAAGTTAAATAATATATCTAGACAATCTGTTGAAGGAGTGGCTCTTTGAGCATCTTTTACTAAAAATCCCACCTTATACCAACCATGAAATACGACTGAGTCAAGTATTTCAATATGAGTTTCATCAACAATTTTCAAAACAAAAAGTTTGCTTTTCATTCATGGAGTTTCTTTTTCTTTCATTTTCTCCATGTGGTGGTAGTTTTCACACTCCTCACTGGGATGTAACTCTTTCCACATCTTTTGAGCATTTCAGATTTCATTGACTCCCCCTCAATTGGCTATCAATTATTTAATATATAAGGTATTCAACCAAAAATTGATCTCGAATTCATACTCAACTAAGCAATCAAATATGATAATGACTATACCAAGAGATCATTGAGAGAGAAATTGACTTTGATCACTTAGAAGATGGTTTAAATAACGTAAATGATCATTGCAACATTGAGATATTATGACATCAAGGACATAATAAATTTCTAAATGCATGTCAAGGTGCAAGTAAAGTCAATTATGAAATGTGCTCAATTAGTGTGCTATGTACAAAACATAGATAAAGAACAAAACAAATACAAAGAACAAAAACAAAACCTAATCTAAGCAAAAGTTTCAAAAGAGGTTATTTCAAGGAAAGCATGCCAATTGCTTTACGCAAGTGAATAAAACGTTTTTGATCCAAAGGTTTTGTCAAGATGTCAGCTAATTGATCTTCAGTTGAAATATATGACAGTTGAAGAATGTTTGATTCAACTAGCTCTCTAAGAAAATGATATCTAAGTTCAATATGTTTTGTTCTAGAGTGCAACACAGGGTTTTTAGAAATGTTAATGGCACTAGTGTTGTCACATAAAATGGTTACCGAAGATGTTGAAATTCGGAAATCACTCAACACGCTCTTCATCCAAATCAATTGGGTTGAGCAACTTCCTGCAGAAATGTACTCCGCTTCGGCAGTCGAGAGTGCTATGCAGTTCTGTTTCTTACTGTGCCATGCAACAAGGCAGTGGCCTAGATAGAAGCATGCACCACTCGTGCTTTTTCGGTCATCCACAGAACCAGCCCAATCGGCATCTGAGTATCCAACAATATCCAAAGTCGTTCCCATGGGATACCAAATTCCGAAACTGATTGTACCTTTGATATACCGGATGATCCGTTTCACCGCTTTCAGGTGAACCTCCTTCGGTGCTGATTGATATCTCGCACAAATCCCACACTGAAGGATATATCCGGGCGACTAGCCGTGAGATATAGTAGACTTCCAATCATACTCCGGTACAGTTTCTCGTCTACATTCTCACATTGTGATTCACTTCCAAGTCCCTTATGGCTAGTTCCCATTGGAGTTGGAAAATCTTTCGAATTTTCAAGGTCAAACTTTTTGACCAACTCCAGTGCATACTTGGATTGACACAAGTGAATTCCTTCATCGTTCTGCTTAACTTGTAATCCAAGAAAGTAATTCAACTCGCCCATCATGGACATCTCAAATTCGCTTTCCATGGTCTCCGCGAATTTAGAAGCATCATTATTTCTTGTTGCTCCAAAAACAATGTCATCAACATAAATTTGAGCAACTATGAAATCATTTTGATAATGCTTCACAAAGAGAGTCCTGTCAGCTCCCCCTCGAGTGTAGCCCTTTTCCAAAAGGTGCTTTGTCAACCTTTCGTACCATGCTCGCGGTGCTTGTTTCAGACCGTAAAGAGCCTTTTTCAGTCGAAAAACATGGTTAGGTAGTTTATGATCCACAAAACCTTTCGGTTGAGCTACATAAACTTCCTCATTTAAAAATCCATTTAAAAAGGCGCTCTTAACGTCCATTTGAAATAATTTGATTTTAAAATGACAAGCAATAGCAAACAGTATACGAATGGACTCGAGTCTAGCTACTGGGGCGAAGGTTTCATCAAAGTCTATACCTTCTACTTGAGAATAGCCTTGAGCAACTAACCTTGCTTTGTTCCGGATGATAGTACCTTCTTCGTTTTTCTTGTTCTTGAAGATCCATTTGGTACCTATCACATTGTGTTGCTTCGGAGGCTTTGTCAGTTCCCAGACTTTGTTTCGCTCGAATTGATGAAGCTCTTCCTGCATTGCTTTAATCCAATAATCATCTTGGAGAGCTTCATCAACATTCCTTGGTTCGATTTGAGATACATAGCATGCAAATCCGCAAACCAATTGTCTCCGTGTTCTAACTCCTTCTTGCGGATCTCCAATTATGTTCGACTCAGGGTGATCCTTGGAGATGCGTAACGTCTGAGGTAGAGGAGTAGGCGGAGGTACACGAGATGATTCCTGCACATCACATGAGCTTGAAGAACCGTTAGATGCATCAATATTATTATCGAAAGAATTGTTAGAAGAAGATGCATTAGCAGGTGAATCATCATCAATAGAGATATCGAGGGTAGATTTTTCTGATTCAAAGTGAAAAGCCTCATCTACCTTAACATTAATCGATTCTACGATCGTCTTAGATTCTAAGTTAAAGACTCGATATGCTCTGCTGTTTGTAGAATAACCTAAGAAAATCCCTTCGTCACTTCGAGAGTCAAATTTTCCAAGGTTTTCACGATCACGTAAGATAAAACATCGACTCCCGAAAATGCGAAAATACTTGATGTTAGGTTTTCTACAAAACCAAAGTTCGTATGGTGTATTTAATGTCCCCGGGCGCAAATACACTCGATTGATAACATAAACAGCAGTGTTCACTGCTTCAGCCCAAAAATATAAAGGAAGGTTCCGGCTATGAAGCATAACACGTGCCATTTCCTGTACGACCCTGTTTTTGCGCTCGACTACACCATTTTGTTGAGGTGTGTAAGGTGCGGAGAATTCATGTTTAATCCATTTGAAACACAGAAATCAATGAATCTAGAGTTAATGAATTCACCACCTCTATCACTCCTCACTCGAGTAATCCTTTCATTCTTTTCTATCATAATACGATTGCAGATTTCGAGAAAAGAGTCAAAGGTATCAGCTTTTTCCTTTAGAAAGGCTACCCAAGTATATCTAGAAAAGTCATCAACCAACAAAAAAATATACCATTTACCTCCAAGAGATGGTTGACGAGTTGGCCCCATTAAGTCCATATGCAAAAGTTCCAAAGGCCGTTTTGTACCTATGTGGTTCAAATTCTTGTGTGCAGTCCTAGACTGTTTTCCCTTTTGGCAACCGCCACACACAAGGTTTTGTTCAAAGAAAGTTTTGGAACCCCTTTGACCACATCTTTATTTGAAATTCTAGCAAGTTCCTTAAAGTTTATGTGACCTAGCCTTTCATGCCAAAGTGTTTCATTTTTCAAAGATGCTAGGTTACATTTTTCAGAAATTTTAGAAGGAACTACATAACAATTATTTTCTGATCTAACCCCCTTTAAAAAGAAAGCATGGTTCAAGTCAGTTACAGTGCATTTATCAGATGAAAAATTAACTGAATAACCACTATCACACAGTTGACTTATGCTTATGAGGTTAGTCTTTAGGCCATGAACAAATAATACATTATCTAGAACCGGGCCATCTGGAATAGCTACTGTTCCCTTTCCAACAATTTGGAAGACCGGCCATCTCCGAAAACAACAAGTCCTCCGGAGTTTTTCTCAAAAGTTTGAAAACAGTTTTTATCGCCGGTCATATGTCGGGAACACCCGCTATCCAAATACCAAGACGAACTATCATATGCATGTAAGGAAACAGTGGTAGCAAGACAGGGAAAGATCTCACCTTTGCGCACCCAAACCTTTTTGGTATGCGACTGTAGTACTCGTGGAGTTGATTTCCTAGGTGAGGGCGTCTTGCTTGAAGAATTGCTGCTCCTTGAAGATGTCGTCTTGAGCGATGTACTACCAAGGCTCTTTTCCGTCAATTTGGTTGGAGTGGTTTTCCGAGGAATAGCCCTTTTGGTAGTTGCTGCAAGATGTTCTTGAGGTGTGCATTTGGCTCCAGTCTTGCAGTTTCTTCTGATGTGCCCTGAAATGCCACAACGAAAACATACCTTGGTTCTTGTCGATTCCGAAGATGATGTAGTAGGTTCGTTGTCGTTGCTTGGCGTGAACACCGGTGTCGGAGGAGGAGATACCGACGAAGGCACAAATACCGTACCACTCGAACTTGGAATGTCTCCAGTTTGAGTGTATCCGAGGCCGAACTTGTTTCTTTGACCGAGACCAAGGAGTCTGTCCAACTTACTCCTTCCAGAAGTAAATCTCTGTAAGTCATCCTTTAGTTGGCGTATGGTCTCTGTCATTTCAGATTTTTCCTGTCGGGCCTCGCCGTAGAGCTTCAAGAAGTAAGTTCGCTTTGTTCACCATGTCTACATAACTCTTCTCGAAATGCTCATTGGACTCTTGAAGGGAAACATTTGTCTTAACCAGATTGTCCTTTCCACTTCAAGATCGGTTGAGATAGAGGTTACTCTTTTTAATTCAACTTCAATTCCAGTAACTC
>JAQOTM010000050.1:434629-515095 GCA_029168755.2 Tillandsia fasciculata | reverse complement strand
AAGATGCATTAGCAAGGTGTGAATCATCATCAATAGAGATATCGAGGGTAGATTTTTCAGATTCAAAGTGAAAAGCTTCATCTACCTTAACATTTATCGATTCTACGATCGTTTTAGATTCTAAGTTAAAAACTCGATATGCTCTGCTGTTTGTAGAATAACCTAAGAAAATCCCTTCGTCACTTCGAGAGTCAAATTTTCCAAGATTTTCACGATCACGTAAAATAAAACACCGACTCCCAAAATGCGAAAATATTTGATGTTAGGTTTTCTACAAAACCAAAGTTCATATGGTGTATTCAATGTCCCCGGGCGCAAATACACGCGATTGATAACATAAACAGCAGTGTTCACCGCTTCAGCCCAAAAATAAAAAGGTAAGTTCCGGCTGTGAAGCATAACACGTGCCATTTCCTGTACGACCCTGTTTTTGCGCTCGACTACACCATTTTGTTGAGGTGTGTAAGGTGCGGAGAATTCATGTTTAATGCCATTAGAAGACAAAAATCAATGAATTTGGAATTTATGAATTCCCCACCTCTATCACTCCTAACTCGAGTAATCCTTTCATTCTTTTCTATCATAATACGATTGCAGATTTCGAGAAAAGAATCAAAGGTATCAGCTTTTTCTTTTAGAAAGGCTACCCAAGTATATCTAGAAAATCATCAACCAACAAAAAAATATACCATTTACCTCCCAGAGATGGTTGACGAGTTGGCCCCATTAAGTCCATATGCAAAAGTTCCAAAGGCCGTTTTGTACCTATGTGGTTCAAATTCTTGTGTGCAGTCCTAGACTGTTTTCCCTTTTGGCAACCGCCACACACAAGGTTTTGTTCAAAAGAAAGTTTCGGAACCCCCTTGACCACATCTTTATTTGAAATTCTAGCAAGTTCCTTAAAGTTTATGTGACCTAGCCTTTCATGCCAAAGTGTTTCATTTTTCAAAGATGCTAGGTTACATTTTTCAGAAATTTTAGAAGGAACTACATAACAATTGTTTTCTGATCTAACCCCCTTTAAAAAGAAAGCATGGTTCAAGTCAGTTACAGTGCATTTATCAGATGAAAAATTAACTGAATAACCACTATCACACAGTTGACTTATGCTTATGAGGTTAGTCTTAAGGCCATGAACAAATAATACATTATCTAGAACCGGGCCATCTGGAATAGCTACCGTTCCCTTTCCAACAATTTTGGAAGACCGACCATCTCCGAAAACAACAAGTCCTCCGGAGTTTTTCTCAAAAGTTTGAAAACAGTTTTTATCGCCGGTCATATGACGGGAACACCCGCTATCCAGGTACCAAGACGAACTATCATATGCATGCAAGGAAACATTGGTAGCAAGACAAGGAAAGATCTCACCTTTGCGCACCCAAACCTTTTTGGAATGCGTCGGTAATGATCGTGAAGTTGATTTCCTAGGTGAGAGCGTCTTGCTTGAAGATTGCTGCTCCTTGATGATGTCGTCTTGAGCGGTGTACTACCAAGGCTCTTTTCCTTCAATTTGGTTGGAGTTGTTTTCGAGGAATAGCCCTTTTGGTAGTCATTGCAAGATGTTCTTGAGGTGTGCGTTTGGCTCCAGTCTTGCAGTTTCTTCTTATGTGCCCTGAAATGCCACAACGAAAACATACCTTGGTTCTTGTCGATTCCGAAGAAGATGTAGTAGGTTCGTTGTCGTTGCTTGTCGTGAACACCGGTGTCGGAGGAGGAGATACCGAGACTGAGGCACAAATACCGTACCACTCGAACTTGGAATGTCTCCAGTTTGAGTGTATCCGAGGCCGAACTTGTTTCTTTGACCGAGACCAAGAGTCTGTCCAACTTACTCCTTCCAGAAGAAAATCTCTGTAAGTCATCCTTTAGTTGGCGTATGGTCTCCGTCATTTCAATTTTTCCTGTCGGGCCTCGCCGTTGAGCTTCAAGAAGTAATTCGCTTTGTTCACCATGTCTATATAACTCTTCTCGAAATGCTCATTGGACTCTTGAAGGGAAACATTTGTCTTAATCCAGATTGTCCCTTTCCACTTCAAGATCGGTTGAGATAGAGGTTACTCTTTTTACTTCATCTTCAAGATCCAGTAATCTCTCTTTCAACCCCTTGTTTTGTTTAGCCAGTTTCTTTGAATCCCTCAAAAGTTGATGGTAGGCTAAAACAAAATCTTCACCTTCCGAATTATCTGACTCATCGTCCGTTGCAATCTTTTCCACAGTGGAGTTGGACAGTGAGTCGGATGTACTTGCCATTAAGCACATGAAGGATGAAGATTTGGTGGACGCGTGGAAAGCTGTCGCGTTGTCTTCTTCATCACTTGACGATGACTCATTTGACGTGGAGTTGTCATCCCAAGTAACTGCTTGCATCGCTTTCTTCTTAGCCGGATTCTTGTTGGGACATTCCGTTGCTATGTGGCCGTAGCCTCGACATTTGAAACACTGAACTTGTCCCTCAGAACTTTTCTTATCCTTTGAGAAGTTCTCTTGGCTTCTTGACTTGTACTTGAAATCCCTTGCCTTTCTTCGACTTTCCGAAGGATGGAGTTTTGCTTGAATTTCCCCTTCGAAAGTTGCGGCGAAACTTCCTTGTCAAGAGAGCGAGCTGCTTCTCAAAGTCCTCCATAGAAATGTTCTCGTCGTCGTCCGAGGAGGATGAATCCGCGTCTTCTTCTTTAGTTGATTTCAATGCGTAACCTGAAGACTTAGAAGAGGATGCCTTTCCAGAAGAATAGTTAGTAGGAAAAGTCATTTCATAAGTTTGTAAAGCACCTACTAATTCTTCTACACGCATTTCGTCCGGGTGTTTAATTGTTTCAATGGCTGCAACCTTCGGGCGAAATCGTTCAGGAAGAGTTCTTAGAATTTTTCTTACAACTTTAAATTCTGGAATCTTCTCTCCCAAGTTAGCACATGAGTTCACGATGTCTTGCAATCGTGTGTAATAGTCAGTGAAGGATTCATTCTCTGCCATAGAGATAGAGTCAAACTTGCTCGTAAGCATTTGCAGTTTCTGAATCTTCACTAGGTTAGTTCCCTCATGCGTAACTTGAAGAACATCCCAGATTTCTTTCGCAGTCTCACATGCCGAGACGCGAGAGAACTCAGTTTGTGACAAAGCATTAAATAGAGCATTAATCCCTTTGCCATTGTAAGAAGATAAGTCTATCTCTTCCTTGGTCCATTTCGACCTAGGTTTTAAGGTGCGAACATCATCTAAAATTTCAGTTGGATTAGACCATCCTAATTCAATTGATTGCCACACCCTTTCGTCGATGGAAATTAAGAAAGCTTTCATCCGTACTTTCCAGTACGCATAATTAGTTCCATCAAAGAAAGGGGGTCGATTGATGTTTCCACCTTCAACCATTGTTTACAACCCTATTCCCGCTCTGATACCACTTGTTGGGTTTAGGTTAATAAGGATCTAATAGGGGAAAAAACACCTAGAGGGGGGTGAATAGGTGTAAACAATAAACACTCAAAAAATCATTGTGCGATAAAACCCAATGCGGAAAAATAAAAGAACACACAAGATTTTTACGTGGAAAACTCCAAACCGGAGTAAAAAACCACGGGACCGATAACACGGCGAAATCCACTAGAGTTAACACACGTACAAGGTGATATAACGTACTCACAGACGACTCAACCTTTTACCATACGCCCTAGTAGATCTTCTCCGCTCGCTCCACGACGCTTCTCGAATCCACGATCCGCGCCCAACGCTGAATCCACAGCGTCCAACGTCGAGTCCACGACGTCCGACCGAATCCACGGTCTTCACCCAATGGTACGCTTCGAATCCACGAACGCACCTCGCTCCGAATCCACGAAAGCGATAACACCTTGAATCCACAAGGCCACGCGAGTCCACGCGCCGATTTTGGGGTAAATCGTTGTTTGTTTGGGTGGTGATGATCCGCCGAATACTTAGATCAAGAGTAGATCGGAAATACCATCTAAGTATTCATTAGTTTGATTCAACTCAAGATATGAGTATGAAAACCTAGAATCAAACTAATCAATATAGATGAAGAACCATAGAATAGATCTAATGATTTCCGTTCTTCTCTATATGTGGATCTAAGGCCGTATAAAATGATATTTGAAAATGACGGCTCTTTTTCCGATTGTGGATTGCCCTAGAAATGAAATAAGGGCTATTTATAGGTTAGAAACCCTAGGAAGAATATTCGGATCAAAAACAAACTTTTCTGGAAAGTTTTACCGACGGCGATCCGGATTGCGAAGCCACGATCCGGATCGCAGACGCACAGAGAGCATTTCCAGAAAATCGCCTGTTCGGGATCCGGATCATAATCCACGATCCGGATCGTTCATACAGTTTTACCAAACATGTGTTCGGGATCCGGATTGAGATTCCTGATCCGGATCGTTCAAGCCAACAGGTAAAACTATGTTCGGGATCCGGATCATAAATGCATGATCCGGATTGAACTAGTGTATGAACGAACACCCTTCGGGATCCGGATTGAAAGTCACGATCCGGATCCTGAACATGTCCCATGTCCAGTTTTTGATGAATATGCAATTAAAACCTCTTCCAGGTGTTTCTACACTATAAGAAGTATTCGGATCATCAAAATTATTTAGTTAAACGTACCTGATCCTTTTGAATTCTTCTTTCTTGAGATTGAGGTATATGATCCAAAGTTTCTTCATCTTCAATCTTCAAGACTTAAACTATTCACGAAATACGCCAACTCAAATTCCGTAACATTGGTTGATGATTTCTCTAGATATTCTTGGGTAGCATTTTTAAAAGAGAAAGCTGATACTTTTGATTCTTTTCACGAGATTTGCCATCGTATTATGATTGAAAAGAATGAAAAGATTACTCGTGTTAGAAGTGATAGAGGTGGAGAATTCATAAATTCTAAATTCATTGATTTTTGCACTTCTAACGGCATTAAACATGAATTCTCAGCACCCTATACACCTCAACAGAATGGTGTAGTCGAGCGCAAAAACAGGGTCGTACAGGAGATGGCACGTGTTATGCTTCATAGCCGGAACTTACCGTTATATTTTTGGGCTGAAGCGGTGAACACTGCTGTCTATGTTATTAATCGCGTGTATTTGCGCCCGGGGACTTTAAATACACCATATGAACTATGGTTTTGTAGAAAACCTAACATCAAATATTTTCGTATCTTTGGGAGTCGGTGTTTTATTTTACGTGACCGCGAAAATCTTGGAAAATTTGACTCTCGAAGTGACGAAGGGATTTTTTGGGTTATTCTACAAACAGTAGAGCATATCGAGTTTTTAACTTGGAATCTAAGACGATCGTAGAATCGATAAATGTTAAGGTAGATGAAGCTTTTCACTTTGAATCTGAAAAATCTACCCTCGATATCTCTCTTGATGATGATACACCTGCTAATGCATCTTCTTCTAACAATTCTTTCGATAATAATGATGCATCTAACGGTTCTTCAAGTTTATCTGATGTGCAGGAATCATCTCATGTACCTCCGAGTACTCCGTTACCTCAAACGTTACGCATCTCCAAGGATCATCCTGAATCGAACATATTGGAGACCCACAAGAAGGAGTTAGAACTCGGAGACAATTGGTTTGCGGATTCGCTTGCTACGTATCTCAAATCGAACCAAAGGAATCGATGAAGCTCTTCAGGATGACTACTGGATTGAAGCAATGCAGGAAGAGCTCCATCAATTTGAGCGAAACAAAGTCTGGGAATTACGAAGCCTCCGAAGCAACACAATGTGATAGGTACCAAATGGATTTTCAAGAACAAGAAAAACGAGGAAGGTACTATCATCAGGAACTAAGCAAGACTAGTTGCTCAAGGCTACTCTCAAGTAGAAGGTATAGACTTTGATGAAACTTTCGCCCCTGTAGCTAGACTCGAGTCCATTCGTATCCTATTTGCTATTGCTTGTCATTTTAAAATCAAATTATTTCAAATGGACGTTAAGAGCGCATTTTTAAATGGGTTTTTAAATGAGGAAGTTTATGTGGCTCAACCGAAAGGTTTTGTAGACCATAAACTACCTAACCATGTTTTTCGTTTGAAAAAGGCTCTTTACGGTCTGAAACAAGCACCGCGAGCATGGTACGAAAGGTTGACAAAGCACCTTTTGGAAAAGGGCTATACTCGAGGGGGAGCTGACAGGACTCTCTTTGTGAAGCATTATCAAAATAATTTCATTGTAGCACAAATCTATGTCGATGACATTGTATTTGGTGCAACAAGAGATAATGATGCTTCTAAATTCGCGGAAACCATGGAAAGCGAATTTGAGATGTCCATGATGGGCGAATTGACTTATTTTCTTGGATTACAAGTTAAACAAAATGATGAAGGCATTCACTTGTGTCAATCCAAGTATGCAATGGAGTTGGTCAAAAAGTTTGATCTAGAAAATTCTAAGGATTTTCCGACTCCAATGGGAACTAGCCATAAGGGACTTGGAAGTGAATCACATAGTGAGAATGTAGACGAGAAACTTTATCGCAGTATGATTGGAAGTCTACTTTATCTCACGGCTAGTCGCCCGGATATATCCTTTAGTGTTGGGATTTGCGCGAGATATCAATCAGCACCAAAGGAGGTTCACCTGAAAGCGGTGAAAAGGATCATCCAGTACATCAAAGGTACAATAAATTTCGGAATTTGGTATCCTATGGGAACAAGTTTGGACATTGTTGGATACTCAGATGCCGATTGGGCAGGATCAGTGGATGATCGGAAAAGCACGAGTGGTGCATGCTTCTATCTTGGCCATTGCCTTGTTGCATGGCACAGTAAAAAGCAAAACTGCATAGCACTCTCGACTGCCGAAGCGGAGTATATTTCAGCGGGTAGTTGTTCAACCCAACTCATTTGGATGAAAAGTGTGTTGAGCGACTTCCGGATTTCAGCATCTTCGGTAACAATTCTTTGTGACAACACTAGTGCTATTAACATTTTCAAAAACCCTGTGTTGCACTCTAGAACAAAACATATTGAACTTAGATATCATTTTCTTAGAGAACTAGTTGAATCAAATATTCTTCAACTTTCATATATTTCAACTGAAGATCAATTAGCTGATATCTTAACAAAACCTTTGGATCAAAAACGTTTTATTCATTTGCGTAAAGCAATTGGAATGCTTTCCTTGAAATAACCTCTTTTTGAAACTTTTGCTTAGGTTAGGTTTTGTTTTTATGTTTTTGTTCTTTATCTATGTTTATACATAGTACATTAATTGAGCATGTGTTTTATTGACTTTAATTGCATCTTTTCACACATTTAGAAATTTATTATGTTTTTGATATCATAATATTTCAATGTTGCAATGATCATTTATGTTAATTAAGTTATCTTTTAAGTGATCAAAGTCAATTTCTCTCTCAATGATCTCTTGGTATAGTCATTATCTTATTTGACTGCTTAGTCGAGTATGAATTCGAGATCAATCCTTGGTTGAATACTTTATATTTTAAATAATTGATAGCCAATTGAGGGGGAGTCAAAGAAAAGTAAAATGCTCAAAAGATGTGGAAAGAGTTACATCCCAATGAGGAGTGTGAAAACTACCACCACATGGAGGAAAGAGCTACCACCTCGGTCGTCCGAGTACTGTGTGCAGCTACCACATGTATACCAAGCATGGTTGTTCAATTTTTGATTAAGTAAAATGCATATTGAAATACTTGACTCTGTCAAATTTCAAGGTTGGTATAAGGTGGGATTTTAAAGAAAGATGCTCAAAGAGCCACTCTCTTCAATAGATTGACTAGATACATTATCTAACTTATTTGGGATTTCAAACATCTATTGATCTTGGTATTTCATTTTCTTTACCAAATTGATGATTTGATAAAGGCATTACGCATAAGATCATGTTAGATGTGATTGAAGTTGTTCAACTTTAAGGGATTTAATTTTTATAAATTTTCGTTTCATTTTTGGATATTATTGATAGATTTGGCATAATCTAATTCTTGTTGTATGAAACGATGATTTTTGTTTAAAGTTGATACACAAATGTGCTTACATACTTTTTCTGGATTTTATGGAATTTTTCTAAATTTTTCTGAAGAAAAAGTTGGAGCCGATCCGGATCGGACTAAGTGTGACACCCCCGGAATTTGGATTAGTCCTCTATATAAATGATATAATAGGACTAAAATCTCTAACCCGGCTATAGCATTTTGGATGGTAGCAAGATCCAAGAGGAACATGAGAGTTAAGCGTGCTAGAGCTAGAGTAGTTCTAGGATGGGTGACCCCCTGGGAAGTGGGGCGTCACAGTTGGTATCAGAGCCATTCACCAGCCGGAAATGTGAGATGAGTCTCGGCTGAGCCAGGGTTATATAGCGGGTAGAGCGAGGCTCCCCGGCTAATGACCGTTGTGAGTGGAGTGCAGCTCCTCACAAGGTCGGCTAAGGCTAGCGAGACGAGTCTCACATCGTCTGGTGCTTGTGAGTGTGCTTGAGCCTGACGTGGACGTCAGGGCTTAAAGGGGGGAAGAATGTGACACCCCCGGAATTTGGATTAGTCCTCTATATAAATGATATAATAGGACTAAAATCTCTAACCCGGCTATAGCATTTTAGATGGTAGCAAGATCCAAGAGGAACATGAGAGTTAAGCGTGCTAGAGCTAGAGTAGTTCTAGGATGGGTGACCCCCTGGGAAGTGGGGCGTCACACTAAGTGATCCGGATCCCGAACGCAGGTGTTTCCTGCGGCTGGCCGATCCGGATCAAAATCTCGATCCGATCCGGATCACGGCTAGGGTTTTAATAAGAACAAGAGGGTTTTGATTTCTTTTACTACAATCTTTTGTTCTTAAGCCTCTAGGGTTTCTCTCTCTAGAAATCTTCCATCTTGGAGCCTTTCAAACTCGAGTTCTTCGATTCCAAGTAAGTTTTATTGATCAAATCTCGGTTTTTTCACTGTTTTTCCTTTTTTGCTCCAAACGTGAGTAGAAATCATGGATCTTTTTCGTTTGTGAATGGTTTTTGGTCAAATTTCTTTTGAAATAAGAACTCTGGGTAGATTAGTTTTGATTATATGCTAAGTTTTCTCCTTATTAACGAATTTTTGGGCTTCGATTTCTGAAAATTCAGTTTTAGGGCATATAATAGGAATTTTTGAAAATCATGCAATTGATCTATTTTTAAGATTCTTTTTGCAAAACTAATTTGATTCCTAGTCTCTCTACATGATTATGATTGTTTGGGTACAATTTTTCAAATTTTTCAAAATTAATAATTTTTTCATGTGTTCTTGAGTTGCTCTTCACAGGATTTCAAACTTAGTAAAGCACGCACAGCAATGGAATTCTCTTGGATCATCTTGCTGTTAGTCACAATGGTGCATACACGAGCAACCAACAAACTGAAAATGTTAAGGATTTTTGTATTGGCGTATTTCGTGAAGTTGAAGATTGAAGATGAAGACTTGACAAATCATATACTTCAATCTCAAAAGAATGGATTCAAATGTTCAGGTACGTTAAATTAAATAATCTTTGATATTTTGAATACATTCTTATAGCTTAGAAACACTTTGGAATATTTTCTATGGCCAAAGAATCAAAAACTGGACATGGGACATGTTCAGAATCCGGATCGGACCTTGCAATCCGGATCCCGAAGGGTGATTGTTCATTGGCAATTTCAATCCGGATCCTAGGCCATTCCGATCCGGATCCCGAACATGGGAGTTGGCTGAATTGCATGAACGATCCGGATCGGACCTTGTGATCCGGATCCCGAACCCTTGGATTTCTGGAATCGTCAATCTCGTTACGACGATCCGGATCGCAGTAATCCGATCCGGATCGCCGTCCTGTAAATTTCCAGAAAAGGCGGTTTTTGATTCTTATCACTTTCCAAAAGGTTTCTAGCCTATAAATAGACCCTAATATCATCTTTTAGGGTTATCCCAAGGGGGATCAAAGGTAAGAATCCACATAGAGAAGAAAAGGTAAACACCTCTTTATTTTAGGTTTTCTTTCTCTATTGATCGGTTTGATTCTAGGGTTTTCAAAATCTATATCTTTCGAAAGAATCAAATCGATGAATACTTAGAGGGTGCTTCCTTGTCTATCTATGATGATCTAAGTATTCAAAATATCATCACCAACAAAACAACGATTTTCCCAAGAAATCGGCGCGTGGATTCGCGTGGCCTTGTGGACTCAAGGTGTTACCGTTTCGTGGATTCGAGACGAGGTGCGCTCGTGGATTCGAGACGTGCTACTTGGGTGAGACCGTGGATTCGGTCTGGCGTCGTGGATTCGACGTGACACGCCGTGGATTCGGCGTTGGACGCCTTCGTGGATTCGAGGTGCGTTGAGGAGCGAGCGGCGAAGATCTACTCGGAGCGTATGGAAAAGGTTGAGTCGTGTGTGTGCGTTATATCACCTTGTACGTGTTTTAATCTTAGTAGATTTCACCGTGTGATCGGTCCCGTGGTTTTTTACTCCTGGATTGGAGTTTTCCACGTAAAATCTTGCGTGTTATTTATTTTCCGCATTGGGTTATTTTTACGCAACGATTTTGGTGTGTTTATTGTTTACACCTATTCACCCCCCCTCTAGGTGGTTTTTCCCCTATTTAGATCCTTATTAACATAACCCAACATTTGGTATCAGAGCGGGAATAGGGTTGTAAACATTGGTCGATGGTGGCAACATCAATAGACCACCGTTCTTCGATGGAACAATTTATGCCTACTAGAAAGTACGCATAAGAGCGTTTTTGATTTCCATCGACGAACGGGTTCGAAACAATAAAACACCCGGACGAGATCAAGGTAGAAGAATTAGTTGGTACACTTCAAACTTATGAAATTACTTTTCCTACTAACTCTTCTGCTGGAAAGCTCTCTTCTTCTTCCAAGTCTTCAGGTATGGCATTGAAATCAAAAGAACATGAAGACGCGGATTCATCCTCCTCGGACTCTGACGATGAGCTATCTATGGAGGACCTTGAGAAACAACTCGCTTTCTTGAAGAGAAAATTTCGCCGAAACTTCGGAAGGGAAAACTCAAGCAAATCTTCATCATTCTCGAAGTTCAAGAAAGGCAAAGGTGCTTCAACGTCAAAATCAAGAAAGCAAGAAGGTTTCTCAATGGAGAAGAAGAACGCTGAAGGACAGATCCAGTGTTTCAAATGCAAAGGCTTTGGCCGCACTACAACAAGATGTCCCAGCAAGAATCCACCAAAGAAGAAGGCTACGCAAGCCGTCACGTGGGATGACTCTTCTTCTATGGATAAGTCATCTTCTAGTGATGAGGATACAAATGCCATCACATTCTTCGCATCCACGACTTCACCCTTCGTGTGTATTTCATTGATTGCATCTGGTTCGTTGTCTATTTCTTCCCAGGATGATCAAACGGCAACGGATGATGAACCAAGCAATTCCGAAGGTGAAGACTTTGCTCACGCCTACCAACTACTTCTACGAAACTCAAAGAAATTGGCGAAGCAAAATAAAAACTTGAGGAGAAGGTTGTTGGAATTCGAGGAACAACCTAATAGAGCAACTTCTCTCTCAAGGGCTCTTGAAGTGGAAAGGGACAACTTGGTTGAGAATAATACTTTCCTTCAAGAGATGAACGAGCATTTTGAGAAGGAACTTGAAAAATCGGTGGATAAAGCTAATCTCTTCTCAAAGCTCTATTCCGAGGCACAACAAGGAAATTTTGAGATGACGGAGACCCTTTCCAACTTAAAAAGGATTTGCATAGATTTTCTTCAGGACAAAGTAAGTTGGATCGCCTTCTTGGTCTTGGTCATACTAATCATTTAGGCCTCGGATATGGCCGAACTTGTGAGGAACCAAGTTCGAGCAAGACAAGTTTTGTGCCCCAGTCGGTTGCTCCTTCTCCGACGGAAATCATCGTAGCCAATGTTGACAAGCCTACCTCATCTTTTCGGGTTCAACTTTTACCAAGGTATGTCATTGTTGTGTTTTTTTTTTGGGCACATAAGACCAAATTGCAAGTATGGAGCAGAACGAGCAAATCAAGCAATACTTGCAACTACTACCATCAAGAACACGACTCGGGAAACGAAGAAAAATCTTCTAAGTGTTAAGACAGATGGTAGGACACCCCCTAAGCCGAAGTCATTGAGGAAATCGAAGAAAAGTGTATTGAGTGATTTTCGCATCCCTACGACCTCGGTAACTATGTTGTGTGACAACACAAGTGCTATTAACTTTTCTAAAAACCCTGTGTTGCACTCTGGAACAAAACACATTGAATTTTCCTAGATAGCTAGTTGAATCAAGTTTTCACAAATTTCTTATGTTTCAACTGAAGATCAATTAGCTGATATTTTGACAAAACCTTTGGATCAAAAATGTTTTATTCGTTTGCGAAAAGCAATTGGCATGCTTTCAATTACATAACTTTTTGAACCACTGCTTAGAAAGGTTTTTGTTTGTGTTTTGTGTTCTTTTTGTAATATAGAGCATTAATTGAGCATTTGCTATACTGACTTTATTTGCATCCTTTCATGTTTAGAGAAGTTTATTATGATTTGAATATCATTATAACTCATTTGATGCAATGATCATTTATTTCAATTATTTCATCTCGAATTGATCAAAGTCATTACCTCTCTCAATGATCTTCTGGTATTTATTTTATCTTATTTGATGATTGAAATAAGTATGAACACAGGATCAATTTTTGGTTGAATACTGAATATCTTTCATAATTGATAGCCAATTGAGGGGGAGTTTATTATGTTTTTCATGCTCAAAAGATGTGGAAAGAGTTACATCCTTAATAGGAGTGTGAAAACTACCACCACATGGAGGAAAGAGCTACCACCTCGGTTGTCCGAGTACTGTGTGCAGCTACCACATGTTAACCAAGCATGGTGATCTTGTTTAATCAAATAAAATGCTTTTTGGAATACTTGACTATGTCAAATTCCAAGGTTGGTATAAGGTGGGATTTCTAAAAGATGCTCAAAGAGTCACTTCCCAAATATATTGACTAAATATATTATTTGACTTATTTGGGATTTCAAACATCTATCGATCTTGGTGCTTCATTTTCTTTGCTCAATTGAGAATTAGATAAACTCTATACTCATTAGATCGTGAAGGATGTTTGGAAATTGATCAACTTTAGAGGTTATAATTCTTATAAATTTTCGTTTCACAATTTGGGATATTTTGATAGATTTATCATAATCTATTTCTTTCTATGTGAAATGATATTTTTGTATAAAGTTGATATGCAGAAATGCTTATATACTTTAAGAATTTTCAAAAATTATGGAATTGGTCTATTTTTAAAATTCTTTTTGCAAAAGTGTCTTGATTCCTAGCCTCTACACATGTTAAGGATTGTTTGGGCAAGATTTTTCAAAATTTTAAAATTTAAACAATTTTTCATGTTCTTTGAGTTTTTGCTCACAGGTGCTATTTTTTTCAAATACTCTATAACAATGGCTCTTGAGTGGACAATCATGTTCATCACCGCGTTGGTTAGCACGAGGATGACCAATAAATTAAAGAGAGCTCGAAATCACAAAGGGGGAGAACATAGATGCTCAAGACAGGGGGAGAATATGGAGTACAGAGAACAGAGATGATAAAAAGAGATGCTCAACATAGGGGGAGATGAAAAAAAAAAAAAAAAGAGGTTGAGGAGCCACTTGCTGGTGAGCCACCGTAGCAAGAGTTTGTTCATATAAACTCTGAAAGGATGAAAGATTTTGAAAACAGAGATTATATCCGTGAGAGACATGTGAATGGTGAAGCTCTTCGGGAACAACAAAGACTATCATTTGAGCAGGAGCGAATTTCAATTGAACAAGGCCAGATTTCTCTTGACCTGCAACGAATTGGTACAACACAAGTGGGTCAAGAAGTACAATGCACTGACGAAGTTGGTCAAGAAGATTTTTGCAAAACTCGGATGCAGCAACTTCGATGACAACGATACTGGTTCAGATTGATTTTTGATGAAATTGCCTTTAGTTTTTTTTTCTGACAAAAATTTGTTTTTCGCTTGAACTCTTTGCACGTTTTTCTCTCTTATAATTTTGGCTGGTTTTTGTGACAAAAAGGGGGAGAGAAGGAGAAAAGAACGAGCCAATAGATCGTTTGGAAAAGGAGGAGATCGTTTGGAAAAAGGGGGAGAAGGAAAAGAACGAACATGACCGGATAACTTGAAACTTGAAGTTTAACACTAACTATTCTACTGACTATTTTGCGTTGTAACTTCTAACAAGTTTTGTGACAGGTCATGCAAAAGGTATGAACATTTGAACTTCTTTGACATTATGGTTGGAACTAACCCTGATGATTGATAAAGATATGTGATATGTTGATTGTCTACTTTTATGCATATCTGATACCTAATGTCATGTTAAATGTATAACTCTCTGGTTGCTTAACGATTAAATTCTTGAGGTATTAATGATTTCTTGTTGTCAAGAATTGTTTCTTTTGCAGAGAGTACAAGATTTGAACACTCCTAGTTGCGTCTAAGTCTAGAGTTTGTTTTAGGAGGTTATCTCTTGTATTCACATTTATTTGGATCGTTCATGCGTATTTTTGTTGTATGGTGATAGCAACAAAAATCGTCTTTTTGTTATTCTTTTGTGGATTGTGTGTTTTGTCACGAAACCGCCAAAGGGGGAGATTGTTAAGGATTTTTGTATTGGCGTATTTCGTGAAGTTGAAGATTGAAGATGAAGACTTGACAAATCATATACTTCAATCTCAAAAGAATGGATTCAAATGTTCAGGTACGTTAAATTAAATAATCTTTGATATTTTGAATACATTCTTATAGCTTAGAAACACTTTGGAATATTTTCTATGGCCAAAGAATCAAAAACTGGACATGGGACATGTTCAGAATCCGGATCGGACCTTGCAATCCGGATCCCGAAGGGTGATTGTTCATTGGCAATTTCAATCCGGATCCTAGGCCATTCCGATCCGGATCCCGAACATGGGAGTTGGCTGAATTGCATGAACGATCCGGATCGGACCTTGTGATCCGGATCCCGAACCCTTGGATTTCTGGAATCGTCAATCTCGTTACGACGATCCGGATCGCAGTAATCCCGATCCGGATCGCCGTCCTGTAAATTTCCAGAAAAGGCGGTTTTTGATTCTTATCACTTTCCAAAAGGTTTCTAGCCTATAAATAGACCCTAATATCATCTTTTAGGGTTATCCCAAGGGGGATCAAAGGTAAGAATCCACATAGAGAAGAAAAGGTAAACACCTCTTTATTTTAGGTTTTCTTTCTCTATTGATCGGTTTGATTCTAGGGTTTTCAAAATCTATATCTTTCGAAAGAATCAAATCGATGAATACTTAGAGGGTGCTTCCTTGTCTATCTATGATGATCTAAGTATTCAAAATATCATCACCAACAAAACAACGATTTTCCCAAGAAATCGGCGCGTGGATTCGCGTGGCCTTGTGGACTCAAGGTGTTACCGTTTCGTGGATTCGAGACGAGGTGCGCTCGTGGATTCGAGACGTGCTACTTGGGTGAGACCGTGGATTCGGTCTGGCGTCGTGGATTCGACGTGACACGCCGTGGATTCGGCGTTGGACGCCTTCGTGGATTCGAGGTGCGTTGAGGAGCGAGCGGCGAAGATCTACTCGGAGCGTATGGAAAAGGTTGAGTCGTGTGTGTGCGTTATATCACCTTGTACGTGTTTTAATCTTAGTAGATTTCACCGTGTGATCGGTCCCGTGGTTTTTTACTCCTGGATTGGAGTTTTCCACGTAAAATCTTGCGTGTTATTTATTTTCCGCATTGGGTTATTTTTACGCAACGATTTTGGTGTGTTTATTGTTTACACCTATTCACCCCCCCTCTAGGTGGTTTTTCCCCTATTTAGATCCTTATTAACATAACCCAACAGAAAAGAGGCAAGAAACCTCAACGAAAAGGTGAATTTCACCTGATTAGTGATACGGAAACTGAAGCAAATTATGATGAAGTAGACTGGGCCAAGCTAACGGATGATGATGAATTCATGCCCGTTAAACCTGAACAAAAAGTTTCCAATGAATCAAAAGGAAAGGCACCCATGGACACAGGAAAAGCACCTATGTCTGCACCGACTATCTCTGTAAAAAGGAAACGACTTGCTCGACGCTTTGGACAAGCACGAGATGCTAATGCTAGCAAGCCAATGGTTCCTGACTCACCGCCTCGCGTGGAAGGAGTGTTCGTCAGCATTGATCGCCTTCGAGCTTTTGAACACCGTGAATGTATCGGTGAACGACATGTCAACGTTGAAGCTCTCCGAAATCACTCACCAGAGTTTGGAACTTTAATTGAGCAAGCTAATCTCATCCAAGTCTGTCGATTCCCTGAATTACTTGGGTATTGTTTGTATCGTGTAAGAACTTTTTACACGAATGCAAGACATCTTCAAGAAGATGAACCTGGCTCAATGCATTTCTATACAAACATCCAAGGAATGAAGCTGAAGATCACTCCGCAATTAATCGGCGAAGTTCTTGGAATGGAATCCGACACATCAGGGATCAACTATTTGACCGGAAGAAGTTTGACGAATGACTTGTGGCAAACTGTGATAAGAGGAATTTGTTTGGAAGGAACTGAATCAGTTGATGGTAAAAGTGTAAAATCCAAACATCTTCGACTGGAGTACCGATTTCTTAATTTTATCACATGTTACAACATTCTACCTAACATGCAGACTAAGGTAGTAAGATGGGAGAGATTGCTGTTCTTATATCTCATAGGTCATCCCTCTGAGGCTGTAGGGTTGAACATGAACATCCCCTACATAATTTGGAATCGAATGTCAAGATATGTTGTGCATCCTCATCCTTCTGAGCGACTTCCATTTCCTTTAATCATCATGAGGATCTTGCAAAACTTCGAAATTGATATAAGCTCGACTTTATATCAACACTGTTGGGGGATGATAGATGAGTCAACGATTGTGAAGTCACTTCACAAATTACCACATGTTACTCCGACACCCTCCACTGGAAAGAAACCCTGTGTCGGCACCTCTGCCTCACCGTCTCAACAAGCACCCGGCGCGGATGATGTAGCCTCGGTGACTTCAATTCTTAAGCAACAACAGCGGCTATCTTTTCAACAAGAGCAGATAAGCACAGAACAAAAGCGAATGTCTGAGGAACTAGAGATAATCACTACATCACACATTACATTGACAAAGAGGGTAAACTCGATGAAGAAATTGATCAAGAAAATGTTTACTAAGATGGAATGTAGTGCGTCTGAGGAATCAGACTCCGATGACTAATTTGTGCACTAAACATTTCTTTTTGTGCAGATTTGTGCAGGCTTTTACCTTTTTAGGATTTAGTTCTGTTTTTACTTTGTTTTAGTTTTAGTTCTCAGATTTTTCTTGCTTTTGAACTTTTTAACTCTCCTTTTTGTTTTGTAATTTTGGCTCGTTTCTGTGACAAAAAGGGGGAGAGAGTTTAGAGAGAACTTGAACAATGACATGAACAATGATGATGTGAAAACTGTGTGAATGTGTGAACATTAAGGTAAGTATGACTTCAACTTCAACTTTGCTTTTATCTTGTGATTTGTTGCATGTCCCTACTAACTATTCGACTAACTATTTGGGCATGTAATATGACTAACAAGTTGATGTTGGACTAACATTTTGTGACATTTGGTTTTTGAATGCATAGAAGATATGTTGGTTTTTGTCTATGATTCTCTTACATATCTGAATTCTCAAATGTCATGATGAGCATATAAACTCTATCTCTGTATTGGTTTTGTATGTTTCAATTCTTGAGGTATCTAACGATTTTGTTTGTCAAGAATGCTTTATTTTTGCAGAGAGTACAGATGTCTAAGTCTAGAGTCTGTTTTAGGAGTTTATCTCATGTTTTTAATTTTTGGATCTCCATTGTAAATTTTTGTTGTATGGTGATAGCAACAAAAATATCTTTTTGAATTTTCTTTAGTGGATTTGTGTTTTGTCACGAAACCGCCAAAGGGGGAGATTGTTACGGAATTTGAGTTGGCGTATTTCGTGAAAGTGTTAAGTCTTGAAGATTGAAGATGAAAGAAGTTTGGATCATATACCTCAATCTCAAGAAAGAAGAATTCAAAAGGATCAGGTATGTTTAACTAAAGATTTTTGGTGATCCGAATACTTCTTATAGTGTAGAAACACTTGGATGAATTTTTAATTGCATAAAAATCAAAAACTGGACATGGGACATGTTCAGGATCCGGATCAGACATTTCGATCCGGATCCCGAAGGGTGATTGTTCATTGGCAATTTCAATCCGGATCACAGGCCATTCCGATCCGGATCCCGAACATGGGATTTTGCTGAATTGTATGAACGATCCGGATCGGGCTTGCGATCCGGATCCCGAACCCTGTTTTCTCTGGAATTGTCAATCACGCTACGACGATCCGGATCGCCCAATTCCAATCCGGATCGCCGTCCTGAAAATTTCCAGAAAAGGCTTGTTTTTGATCCTTATCTTCTTCCAATGGTTTCTAACCTATAAATAGACCCTTTATTCATTTTTAGGGTAATCGATCAATCTGAAAAATACGACCGAAAAAGAAAAATCCACATATAGAGAAGAAAGGAAATCAATAGATTTAATTCTATGTTTCTTCATCTATATTGATTGATTTGATTCTAGGTTTTCCAAACTCAGATTTTGAGTAGAATCAAATCAATGAATACTTAGATGGTATTTTCGATCTATTTCTAATCTAAGTATTCGGCGGATCATCACCACCCAAAAACAACGATTTACCCTAAATCGGCGCGTGGACTCGCGTGGCCTTGTGGATTCAAGGTGCAACCGCTCTCGTGGATTCGGAGCGAGGTACGTTCGTGGATTCGAAGCGTGCTACTGGGTGAAGACCGTGGATTCGGTCGGACGTCGTGGACTCGACGTTGGACGCTGTGGATTCGGCGTTGGGCGCAGATCGTGGATTCGAGAAGCGTCGTGGAGCGAGCGGAGAAGATCTACTAGGAGCGTATGGTAAAAGGTTGAGTCATCTGTGAGTACGTTATATCACCTTGTACGTGTGTTAATTCTAGTGGATTTCACCGTGTTATCGGTCCCGTGGTTTTTTACTCCGGTTTGGAGTTTTTCCACGTAAAAATCTTGCGTGTTCATTTTAATTTCCGCATTGGGTTTTATTGCGCAATGATTTTTTGAGTGCTTATTGTTTACACCTATTCACCCCCCTCTAGGTGTTTTTTCCCCTATTTAGATCCTATATTATATACAAACCCAACAAGCCCCACTCAACTTATTAGGCTCACCCAACTCAACTTGTTAGTCTCCTGCGCCTATTGTCACGAGGTAGGAAATTGGACCTACTTAACCCTTAAATAAATAGCCAACTCATAAGACAACTAAGTCTTCACATCCTTATTGGCAGGAAGTACAAAGTATTTACTTCTAAGGGTTCTCCTGGGGTCGAGACCAACATTACTCTTCGTAAGGGGTCTTTCCTGCTACTACTTCCCTCGTAAGCCGAAGCGTCTATTTCCTCGCCGGTCGCTGATGTTTCGCTTTCACCTGTTGGGACACCTAATATTGCTCCACGAATTGTGTCACATCGCTCTTTAATTTGGGCCACCAGAAGGTCTGCCATAGATCCTTATACATCTTTGTACCTCCGGGATGCGCAGTGCAGGGGGCATTACCTGCTTTTGCTAGATTTTCTTCCCTCATTTCTAGCTTATCGGGCACACGAATTCGTCCCCGGAACCTTATTACATCATCTGAGTCAATCGTGACAACTCTGCCTTGCTCCAAGGATATTCTGTCTTGCACCAGTTGTAGTCGCGTGTCTGTTGTTTGGTCTCCCAAGATCCTCTCGGTGATTTGCCAGGCTAGAACTTATAGTCCTTTCCGGGCTTCAGCAATGTGAGCACTGTGCCTGTGTGCGTCTGTCTTTAAGTTCTTTGAAACGCTTCTGGCGCTGGGCCGTCCAAACGAATCTCTCCCCTCTTTGGTTTAGTCGATTTAGGGAAGTGCGCCCTCCCCCCCCCACGAAGCGTCTGTATTAGCCTGCCCGTCCTAAGAAGCTTCGGATTTCCATCACCATTGTTGGCCGAGCCCAGTTGATCACTGATTCAATCCTCCTCGGATCCACTGCAATTCCAGACGCCGAAACGATATGCCCCAAAGTCCACCTCGCGGAGCCAGAACTCACACTTTATGAGTTTGGCATACCGTTCCTGGTCCCGGAGGGTCTGGGGGATTACTCGCAAGTGTTCCCCATACCCCTTGTCTGTGCGAGAGTAGATCAGAACGTCAACCGTAAGACCATTACCGGCTGGTCTAAGAAGGGCTTGAGTATCCTATTTATCATACCCGTAAACACTGCTGGTGCGTTAACGAGTCTAGACGGTATAACCGTAAACTCATGTTGATTATTCCGAGTTCACAAGGCTGTTTTTCGGTATGTCATCACCCCGGTCTCTAGGCTGGTGATAGCCGGACCGCAGATCAATCTTTGGGAACTCCGTTGCTCCTTGTAGTTGATCGAATAGGTCATCCATCCGAGGTAGTGGGGTACTTGTTCTTCTCGTGTCAAGATCCATACGGTACTCGTGAACACTACTCGACTACCTTCTACCAAGCTTCTTGCCCGTAATAACGAAAAGAAAAGCGAGCAGAAGGTGTTCCTACAAGCTAAGTTTACACGTTCCGGTAAGTCCGGTTCCCGGAGACGCACTTGGAACTTCAAGCAGTCAACTACCGCTTAAAGATTGCCGCGATCGTCGGTCCCAAGCGCTACGCCAATAACCCTTAACGGAAACCCCACTAGTTCTTAGAGACTAAGAACCCGCCCCACCCTCGCTGGGCAGGAAGGAGTACAGTCGCCTGCCTCGAGGGGTAGCCTAAAGATTTGACCAAACTTATTTCTACGATGGGGATTTCTTCTAATAACTAAGGTAGGGGTGAAAACATGAAACGAGGTGAAAGAGTGGGATGCTCAGGTGTTGACACAAAGGTTCTAGCACGATGATATGAAATTCGAGTATTACCTATTACGACGTCTCCGGTGGGTCCGTCCCCTGGTGGGTCATCGCATAGACTCTCCCTCCTCCCGATTGCGGAGACGAGGGTGTAGATGCTGCTACGGATGATGTCCCCATTTTCAAGGGGCAGTTGAAACATAAGTGCCCCGGTTTGCCGCATCGAAAATAGTGGTCTTGCTTCTGGGGACATTCGGTCACTTGGTGTATTCCGCCACAAATGATGCAAGACTTGCCCACCAGCCTTCATCCTCCCGTCGGCGCATTCTTGATTCCTTGTTGCGATCTCGGGTGTTTAGGAGGCCGGCTCCCCTTGGTATGCTCTTTTCTGAAGTAAGGCCGAGTTCGCTTCTTAACCCCGCTGTGATCTGAGCTCTCCCGTCGGGCTCGTGAAATCGCAAATCCGCGCTCCACTGTGGTGGCTCTATCGACCACCTCCTGGAAGCTGTGCAAATCCGCCATTTGCACCACCTTGAAGATGTCGCTTCGTAAACCGTCCACAAAAAGATGGGCTTTGTGAGATTCATCTCTTATGACAAAGGGAACACATTTGATCAACCTCACAAATGCCCGTTGGTATTCCATAACTGTCCGACTTCCTTGCTTGATGTGCTTTAGGTCATCTTCCATCTGCTATTTGATGCTGTCGGTGAGAAATGCCCCAAACAGTTTTTCTCAGAATGTGGTCCAAGATGGAAGGGCGGTGCCCTCCGAGGGGTCTGGGCGCACCATCTTCCACCACATGCGGGCGTTTCCCTCAAGAAAGTGGACTGCCAAAGGGACCCATTGATGTTCCTCCATCAGCAAATCTTCGAAGAGCCTTTCCATGGTGTCTACCCATTTTTCCACGACCCAAGGGTCGGTCGTCTCTCCCTCGAACACGGGTGGGTCGTACCTCTTGAAATTCGCCAAGTTCGCTCTCATCCTGTCCCGTTCGGTTTGCCAGATAGGGGCTTCCCCCGCTGCATCGGCGGACACTCTGGGGGTAGGTATCACCACGGGCTCTCTCAAGGGGTCTCCAATAGTGGCCCCCGGCATAGGTCTCGAAGTTGCTGGTGTTAGTTCTTCTGAAGGCGTCGTCGGATGAATCGACGGTATCTCGGTCATCGTGGTCGGAGGAGGGGCGACCATAGTCTCACTGTCCGCCACCGGCGGTCCCGTCACTGGTGCAGCTGGTCCAGGCAGAGGTGCCTGGGCGACCTCCACTGGTGTAGTCGGCTGTTGCGTCAACTGACGCACTTGTTCCATAAAGGTTGCTAAGTGCCCGGCCATCTCTCGTAGTTGTTGTCGGAGAAGCTGATACTCCGTCGCTGTTGGCACCGTACTTTTTGCCCCTGCATTCTCCGTTGATAACCTAATCCGGGCCATCATTCGCTATAAACAAAGAAAACAAGTCAATCCTAGACCTAACTGGTCTAGCACCAGGACGCACCGAAATTCAATCCCTTTTTTCCCCCCGTACACTCACGATCTACTGCACCTACATCTTGGTTATCTCATGTTCACTTTGCTTGTGGCATCATGCACTGTGGATGTTGGTCTCCGACTACTGTGGTTAAAGTTGTTTTTCTCTGATACCATTTAATCTGTCACGCCCCGGAGGTCTAAAGATAAGCGGAAAAGCATGTATATATATATATATATATATATATATATATATATATATATATATATATATATATATTTCTTATAAATAAGCGACCTCGCCTACCGGTGCGCGACAGACCGCCACATATACAAATTCACTCTTCAAGCGGACAGAGTCTCCTTTGTATATGCACGGCGTCATATTTACAATAATAATAACAACTACATTCTTTAACCACACAGTCACAATGAACAAAGTAAGGAAGAATAATTTCATTCCGTCACATCAAGAGATAACTACGGGTTTGCAAACGGTGTCCACCCGACACCCAAATTTTTTCCAAAAGATCTACGCGTTCACAATAAGGCGGCTACATCTTTTGAAAGGATAAATCCAGAGGTTTGCAAAGCAGTGCCCACACGACACTTGGTTTTGGAAAGTATTTTCGAAACCCTTTTGTTTGGTATAAAACATGCCGCATACAAGTCAATAAAAGCATAATGAAGACCACATCATGAAAACAAACTCACAATCCAACATCCACATTATTCCACAGTCAAGCAATTGAGAACTTAAACTAGATAAAAGGAGACGAGATAACCCAAAGCAAGAACGACGAATTAAGCTCATACGTTTAATGTCCTCTAGACGCTGCCTTACCATCGTCCCGACTACTACACCTAGTCAAACCTGTCACGAAGTGGGTAAAGTCGGTGACAAATAAAGTAGATGTTTCAAAACAATTATCAATAACTTTAAATTAAAACGAATACACCGGAGCATTTACTTCTGTAAGACCCGCTGTTTTCTTCCGGTTCTTCCCTTCCTTTTTTTCCCACGGGTGGGGATCCGGCGGGTGCAAATTTTTGAATAATTCTGGACAGTCCGTCGGGGCTCGAGGGTAATTTTAGGTGATAGAGCTCGCAAAACGGGGAACGGCGTTCCGACTGGATCCGAATTCCGACCCCGGGATCTCCCAGAACTTAATTTTGTGCGAAACGGGGAACGGCTGTGCGACCGGATCCGAATTCCGACCCCGGTATCTCCCAGAACATAATTTTGAAGTTTGGACCCCTTTTAGACGCTCCGGGATCCGTGCGGACGATCTGCACGCTTTTCGAGGTAACTTTTAGCCCTTAATTTTTGTTGTTTTAGTTGAACGGGGGTTTATAAGCCGGGCTTAGGGTTTCTTTTGGGGTTCCTTCGTATTCCTCGACCGTGCGGCTAGCATCTGGTGAGCGATCAGAAGGGAGGAGAGAAACAGAAAACCCAACCCCTTTTCGCTCTCGCTCGAGACTTCTCCGACGCGGAACTCTACGATCCGGAGGGAGGGAAAAGAAAGAAGGTGGACGATCTTTCCCCCTCCATCTCTCGCAGATTAAGGTGCGATCTTACCGTTCTTGGTTTTTAGGTTTCGCATTCGTCGAGTCTTGTCGTTCGTCACCGGGATCACCGCGCCGCCGCCGCCACGATCGAGGCGGACGCCGCCGTCGCCGGGTCGCCCGCGCGGGTCGGTGCCGCGCGGGGCCGCCCGCAGGTGGGGCGCCCGCGCGGGGTCGCTCGCACCCGTGGGCAGCACGCCCGCGCGGCTCGCTGCCGCGCGGGGCCGCCCGCACCCGCGGGCAGCGCGCCCGCGCGGCTCGCTGCCGCACGGGGCCGCCCGCGGGTGGGGCGCCCGCGCGGGCTGGGGCCGCGCGGGGTCGCCCGCACCCGCGGGCAGCGCGCCGGCACGACCGGTGCCGCGCGGGGCCGCCAGCAGGTGGGGCGCCCGCGCGGGCTGGGGCCCCGCGGGGCCGCCCGCACCCGCGGGCAGCGCGCCCGCACGGCTCGCTGCCGCGTGGGGCTGCCCGCAGGTGGGGCGCCCGCGCGGGTGGGTGCCGCGCGGGGGCAGCCGCCGACGGATTGGGGGCCGCGCGGAGCGGTCCGCATGCGGACCGTATGCCGCCCGGGTCGTCGTCGTGCGGGGACTTCGCGCTCAGGGATTTTTAGAACTTGTCGCTTTCCCGTTTTCCGCCGGAGTCGTCGTTATGTGTTTTTGATCACCAGGTCTTAGTTTTCGTCTCCTCCGGGTTGCGGGACGCGGTAGGCTCGGCAGACACGCAAACGCGGACGGATCAAACGCCGGACTCCTTTCAAGGTGGGTACTTTCCTCCGAATCAGTTGGGAAAGGGTGTTAGTTGTAAGATGCATGTTTGGGCAACGGTGGTTTTTCTAAAATATTTACTATTGACATCGCTAACCTGCTGATACTATTTATTTAATCGTTTATCTAAATACTTGACTATGAGGCTCGTGTGACTGCACGCACACCGGCGGCTTGGCCTCCGCAAGGTTGTGCTTTTCCGAAAAAGTGGTATGTTGACCCGTGTACCCCACGTGACGGTGACGTAATGGGGGCCCTCGTGGGAGGGGGGTGTGAGCGGTGGTGCCGAGGTGGGTGCTCGGCGGCCGAGGCAGGTGCTCGGCAGGGGTCCGAGATGGGTGCTCGGAGGGGTCGCCGGAGCAGGTGCCCGGTTTGTTGTACACAGGGTTACCTACCGTGGATTACACTTCGCGGCGGGAGGGGTTGCTCCAGTTTTAGTGGTTTGCTATTTTTATTGCCCTTATTGCTCTTACTTTACTTTACGATCACTGACTTCCCACCTTGTGACAGGTTCGTCCAGGGGAGAGTGCTAGGACGCTGGTGAGGACGCGGGAGCGCTGTACTGTCCCTTAGCGGCCACAGATACAGCCGATTTTCCTTTTCCTTGTTCATTTATTATTTCAGAATAGTTAGATGTGGATTGCGATACCCTCGTGGGTTCGACGTGGATGTTGCCTGTTTTTATTTCATAATTATGGAGTGCATGTCTTGCTTTTCTTTACTTGGCCGTTTTGAACTATGAACAACAAAAACCGATGAAAACCGTTTGCGAAAACCGATTTTTAAAACGTGGGTGTCGCGTGGGCACCATTTTCAAAACCTTGTGGGATTTATGTGATTTCGAAAATGGTTTTACAAAATCAGGCATCGGGTGGGTGCCGTTTTGAAACTATGTGGATTTATGTGGCTTTGAAACGGATTTCAAATTATCGGTGTCGGGTAGGCGCCGCTTTCGAACTCTGTGATTATTTATCCTTTTACAAACAGTCGGCCTTTTCTAATGTATGAGTGTAGATAGGATGTGTGGTTGTATGTTGAATGCATCTGTGCCTTGATCTAATGTGGTTAAAGATTGTATAAGGTGTATCTTGTGGTCAGGACGCCGTGCATATACAAAGGAGACTCTGCCCGTTTGCAGAGTGAATTTGTATATGCGGCGGGTCTGTGCACGCACTGGGGGGATTTGTTTTCAAAAAATATATATATATATATTACGCTGATCCGGGAGCATCGGTGGCTCTTCTTCCGCGCTAATGAACTCCGGGGCGTGACAGATTAAGATGGTATCAGAGCGATTAACTTTAACCACAGTAGTCGGGGCCCAGCATCCACGGGGCGCAATACTCTAGCTACTGATTAACAAAGTGAACATTGTATAGATAAATAGAACGCGAGTGCTCGTGGGGAAGGGGAAATTAGTAGAATCCCTTTTAGTGCCAGAGTTGAGGTGTTACTTTAGTAAGTCTAGAAGTAACTGGTGTTGTGCGTGTGTTCAGATCATGGCCAGAACTAGATCTACCACCGAGGAGGCAGGGGCGGACGCAGCGGCGTCGGCGGCCGCAGAGAACCAGCGTTTGAGGCAGCAGTTACGAGAGATGGCAGGGCAGTTGGCGACCCTTACGGATCACGTGCGCCAACTGACCCAGCAGCAACAGCAGCCCGCCGCGACGGTGGTAGTCGCCCAGGGCCCTCCTCCGGGGCCAACTGCGCCAGCAATGGGACCGCCGGGGATGGAGGCCGAGACGGGGGCTGCCCCAGCCTGGGCCGAGGCACCTGAGGTACCGCCAGCCCAACAGGCGGTGCCAGAGGTAGCCCCTTCGGCGACAGCAGCGGGGTCGACGCCGGGAACCTCGACCAGAGGTACAGCAGTGGAGACCGCGGCGACGCCTTCCCCCGCCGTGGCCGCCACTGCCACGGGAGAAGGGTCCGTTCAGCCGACCGAACGGGACCGCGTCCGAGCCAACCTTGCTGATTTTAAGAAGTACGACCCGCCGGTGTTTGAGGGGGAGACGACAGACCCCTGGGTCATGGAGAAGTGGGTGGACACAATGGAGAAGTTGTTTGAGGACTTATTGATGGAAGAACACGAGCGGGTCCCCCTGGCCGTCCACTTTCTCGAGGGGAACGCCCGCATGTGGTGGAAAACGGTACGCCCCGACTCCGCGAAGGGTGCCGCCCTCCCATCGTGGACCACCTTTAAGCGAGAGCTGTTTGGGGCGTTCTTCACCAACAGCGTCAAGAAACAACTAGAAGACGATCTGAACCACATCAGGCAAGGGAACCGAACGGTTATGGAGTACGACGTAGTGCTGGGAATGGACTGGCTCACATGGTACCAAGCAGTGATTGACTGCGAGAAGCGCCAGGTGCGGCTGCTGTATCCAGAGTTTCCCGAGAATGTGTACTTGGAGTGCAAGAGCGTTTTCTTTTCGTCCATCATTCCAGCATCGCGGGCCAGGAAACTGATCGAGGGAGGGTGCGTGGCCTACTTGGCATCGGTGGACTTGGCCACGAGACCCTCCGCGGCACTCTCCAACATCCCGATTGTGAGGGACTTCCTAGACGTTTTCCCTGCCGAGCTGCCGGGAATGCCTCCCGAGCGGGAGGTTGTTTTTCCGATCGAGCCTCTACCCGGCACCCGACCGATCACGAAGGCACCCTACAGGATGGCCTTCGCTGAACTGAAAGAACTTAAGGCGCAGCTCGAAGACCTTTTGGACAAAGGATTCATCAGACCGAGCGCGCCACCTTGGGGCGCCCCGGTACTTTTCGTGCGCAAGAAGGACGGAAGCTTGCGGCTGTGTATCGATTACCGGGAGATAAATAAGGTCACAGTGAAGAATAAGTACCCCTTACCCAGGATTGATGACCTCTTCGATCAACTGAAGGGAGCGACTGTCTTCTCCAAGATTGATTTGCAGTCAGGCTATCATCAGCTCAGGGTGCAAGACGAGGATATTCCGAAGACGGCCTTCCAGACCCGGTACGGCCACTACGAATTTACCGTAATGCCGTTCGGGCTCACCAACGCCCCAGCGGTATTTATGGATATGATGAACCGAGACTTCAGGCCCTTCCTGGATCGATTCGTGGTGGTCTTCATCGACGACATCCTGATCTATTCGCCCACTGATGAGGAGCATGAGGAGCATCTACGAATCGTTCTACAGACGCTTAGGGAGCAGAGATTATTTGCCAAACTCAAGAAATGCGAGTTTTGGCTTCGCGAAGTGGGGTTTCTGGGGCACATCATCTCAGCTGCGGGACTTGCGGTGGACCCAAAGAAGGTGGAGTCGGTGACCGACTGGCCCCAACCGACCACGGTAATAGAGGTCCGCAGCTTCCTGGGTCTTGCAGGATATTACAGACGTTTCGTCGAGGGCTTCTCGAAGATTTGGACCCCCCTAAACAGCCTGACCCGGAAAGGAGAAAAATTCATTTGAACGACCCAATGCTAAGAAAGTTTCGAGGAGCTCAAGAGGAGGCTAACAAGAGCACCGGTACTGGCGCTACCGACGCTTGGAGAGGATTTTGAAGTTTACTGCGACGCTTCACGAGTTGGATTGGGGGGTGTACTGATGCAACAGGGGAAAGTGATAGCCTATGCCTCAAGACAACTCAAGGAATACAAACGGAACTACCTGACACACGACCTAGAGCTTGCCACAGTCGTCTTTGTTCTGAAGCTCTGGAGGCACTATCTCTTTGGTGTCCACTGTAACGTGTTCTCGGACCACCAAAGCCTGAAATACCTTTTCACCCAGAAAGAGCTGAACCTACGGGAGAGACGGTGGTTGGAGTTACAGAAGGATTACGACCTAACTATTCAATACCACCCGAGAAAAGCTAATATTGTAGCGAATGCCCTGAGCAGGAAGGGGTGGACTGGAGGGACATCAGCGGACAGGATTACCCAGCAGGACGACTTGATCGCGGAATTCTCGCGACTGAGGTTGGAGGTGGTGCCGGCGGGGACAGTCGAGCAACTAATGTCCTTAGTGGTCGTGCCTACCCTATTCGAGAGGATTCGAGAAGGCCAAGGTGCCGATCCACAGTTACAACGGGAACGGGATAGGATTTTCCCGGAGCAGAATGGAGACTTTGCAGTGGGGACAGATGGCACCCTTCGATTTTGAGGGCGGATTTGCGTGCCCGATTCGCCAGACTTGAAGAAAGAAATCTTGACTGAAGCGCATTGCGCCCCCTATGCGGCGCACCCTGGGGGCACCAAGATGTACAGGGATCTCAGACAGACCTTTTAGTGGCCGAAGCTGAAGAGGGATGTGACACAGTTCGTAGCGCACTGCCTGATCTGCCAGCAAGTGAAAGCCGAGCACCAGCGACCGACGGGGAAGTTGCAACCACTACCGGTGCCAGAATAGAAATGCGAGCGAATCACGATGGATTTTGTCACCGGGCTCCCGCGTTCGCAGCAGGGACACGACACTATCTGGGTCATTGTGGACCGGTTAACCAAGTCAGCTCACTTCCTACCCATCCACACGACCTGGACGCGCGAACGACTGGCTCAAGTCTACATCAGCGAGATTGTGAGGCTACACGAGATACCGGCATCAATTACTTCAGACAGGGACACAAGGTTCGTCTCGAACTTTTGGCAGAGTTTTCAACGGGCCTTGGGGACCAAACTACACTTCAGCACCGCTTTTCACCCTCAGACGGACGGACAGTCTGAGCGGGCGATCCAAATCCTCGAGGACATGCTCCGAGCCTGTGTACTTGACTTGGGAGACGGATGGTCGCGCCACCTACCTCTTGTGGAGTTCGCCTACAACAACAGCTACCAGGCTAGCATCCGTATGGCGCCGTACGAAGCCCTGTACGGCAGGCGCTGCAGGTCCCCGATCTGTTGGGACGATCTGGGGGAGCGAAAATTTCTAGGACCGGATTTGGTGGAAGAGACTGAGGAAAAGGTGCGCCTCATCAGGCAGCGGCTGGTGACCGCCCAGAGCCGACAGAAGAGCTACGCGGACCAGAGGCGCCGCGACTTGGAGTTCCAAGTGGGGGAGCATGTGTTACTGCGGGTTTCGCCGTCCAAAGGGGTGAAGCGGTTTGGGCTGAGAGGCAAGTTGAGCCCACGTTATGTGGGGTCCTTCGAGATCCTGGAGCGCATCGGCCCGGTGGCCTATCGCCTTGCCCTGCCGCCGAACCTTGATCGGGTGCACAACGTGTTCCATGTGCCCATGCTTCGTAAGTACCTCCCCAACCCATCGCGGGTGCTTGACGTCACTGCAGTCGAGCTCAAGGAAGACCTAAGTTTCGAGGAGGTACCGGTGCGGATCCTAGCTCGGGAAGGCAAAAAGTTGCGAAATCGGACGATCCCTTACGTGAAGGTGCTTTGGGGCAACCAGGAGGAACGTGAAGCGACCTGGGAGCCCGAGTCGAAGATGAGGGAGTGTTATCCGGACCTGTTTGCCGCGGACGGGAGTTAAGTTTCGGGGACGAAACTTGTTTTTAGTGGTGAGTGATGTAAGACCCGCTGTTTTCTTCCGGTTCTTCCCTTTCTTTTTTTCCCACGGGTGGGGATCCGACGGGTGCAAATTTTTTAATAATTCTGGACAGTCCGTCGGGGCTCGCGGGTAATTTTAGGTGATAGATCTCGCGAAACGGGGAACGGCGGTACGACCGGATCCGAATTCCGACCCCGGGATCTCCCAGAACTTAATTTTGAAGTTTGGACCCCTTTTAGACGCTCCGGGATCCGTGCGGACGATCTGCATGCTTTTCGACGTAACTTTTAGTCGCTGATTTTCGTTGTTTTAGTTGAACGGGGGTTTATAAGCCGGACTTAGGGTTTCTTTTGGGGTTCCTTCGTATTCCTCGACCGTGCGGCGAGGGCATCTGGTGAGCGATCAGAAGGGAGGAGAGAAACAGGAAACCCAACCCCTTTTCGCTCTCGCTCGAGACTTCTCCGACGCGGAACTCTACGATCCGGAGGGAGGGAAAAGGAAGAAGGTGGACGATCCATCCCCCTCCATCTCTCGCGGATTAAGGTGCGTTTTTACCGTTCTTGGTTTCTAGGTTTCGCTTTCGTCGAGTCTTATCGTTCATCGCGGGGATCACCGCGCCGCCGCCGACACGATAGAGGCGGACGCCGCCGTCGCCGGGTCGCCCGCGCGGGTCGGTGCCGCGCGGGGCCGCCCACAGGTGGGGCGCCTGCGCGAGCTAGGGCGGCGCGGGGTCACCCGCACCCGTTGGCAGCGCGCCCGCGCGGCTCGCTGCCGCGCGGGGCCGCCCGCGGGTGGGGAGCCCGCGCGGGCTGGGGCCGCGCGGGGTCGCCCGCACCCGCGGGCAGCGCGCCCGCACGACCGGTGCCGCGCGGGGCCGCCCGCAGGTGGGGCGCCCGAGCGGGCTGGTGCCGCGCGGGGCCGCCCGCACCTGCGAGCAGCGCGCCCGCGCAGCTCGCTGCCGCGCGGGGCCGCCCGCAGGTGGGGCACCCGCGCGGGCTGGGGCAGTGTGGGGTCGCCCGCACCCGCGGGAAGCGCGCCCGCACGACCGGTGCCGCGCGGGGCCGCCAGCAGGTGGGGCGCCCGCGCGGCTGGGTGCCACGCGGGGCTGCCGCCGACGGATTGGGGGCTGCGCGGAGCGGTCCGCATGCGGGCCGTACGCCGCCCGGGTCGTAGTCGTGCGGGGACTTCGCGCTCGGGGATTTTTAGAACTTGTCGCTTTCCCGTTTTCTGCCGGAGTCGTCGTTAGGTGTTTTTGATCACCAGGTCTTAGTTTTCGTCTCCTTAGGGTCGCGGGACGCGGTAGGCTCGGCAGACACGCAAACGCGGACGGATCGAACGCCGGACTCCTTTCAAGGTGGGTACTCTCCTCCGAATCAGTTGGGAAAGGGTGTTTGTTATAAGGTGCATGTTTGGGCAACGGTGGTTTTTCTAAAATATTTACTGTTGACATCGCTAACCTGCTGATACTATTTATTTAATCATTTATCTAAATACTTGACTATGAGGCTCGTGTGACTGCACGCACACTGGCGGCTTGGCCTCCGCAAGGGTGTGCTTTTCCGGAAAAGTGGTACATTGACCCGTGTACCCCACGTGACGGTGACGTAATGGGGGCCCTCGTGGGTGGGGGGTGTGAGCGGTGGTGCCGAGGTGGGTGCTCGGCGGCCGAGGCAGGTGCTCGGCAGGGGTCCGAGATGGGTGCTCGGAGGGGTCGCCGGGGGAGGTGCCCGGTTTGTTGTTCACAGGGTTACCTACCGTGGATTACACTTCGCGGCGGGAAGGGTTGCTCCAGTTTTAGTGGTTTGCTATTTTTATTGCCCTTATTGCTCTTACTTTACTTTACGGTCACTGACTTCCCACCTTGTGACTGGTTCGTCCAGGGGCGAGTGCTAGGACGCTGGTGAGGATGCGGGAGCGCTGTACTGTCCCTTAGCGGCCACAGATATAGCCGATTTTCCTTTTCCTTGTTCATTTATTATTTCAGAATAGTTAGATGTGGATTGTGATACCCCCGTGGGTTCGACGTGGGTGTTGCCTGTTTGTATTTCATAATTATGGAGTGCATGTCTTGCTTTTCTTTACTTGGCCGTTTTGAACTATGAACAACAAAAACTGACGAAAACCGTTTGCGAAAACCGATTTTTAAAACGTGGGTGTCGCGTGGGCACCGTTTTCAAAACCTTGTGGGATTTATGTGATTTCGAAAATGGTTTTACAAAATCGGGCATCGGGTGGGTGCCGTTTTGAAACTCTGTGGATTTAAGTGGCTTTGAAACGGATTTCAAATTATCGGCGTCGGGTAGGCGCCGCTTTCGAACTCTGTGATTATTTATCCTTTTACAAATAGTCGGCCTTTTCTAAAGTATGAGAGTAGATAGGATGTGTGGTTGTATGTTGAATGCATCTGTGCCTTGATCTAATGTGGTTAAAGATTGTATGAGGTGTATCTTGTGGTCCCGACCACTGTAACAATAAACCTGTTGGGTTATATTATATGGATCTAAATAGGGGAAAAAACACCTAGAGGGAGGTGAATAGGTATAAACAGTAAACACTAAAAAATCGGTGCGCAATAAAACCCAATGCGGAAATGAAAAATAACACGCAAGATTTTTACGTGGAAAACTCCAAAACCGGAGTAAAAAACCACGGGACCGATAACACGGCAAAATCCACTAGAATTAAAACACGTACAAAGGTGATATACCGTACTCACAGACGACTCGATCTTTTTCCATACGCTCCTAGTAGATCTTCTCCGCTCGCTCCGCAACGCTCCTCGAATCCACGATTAGCGTCCAACGCCGAAGACACGGCGTCCAACGTCGAATCCACGACGTCCGACCGAATCCACGGCCTTCACCCAGTAGCACGTCTCGAATCCACGAACGTACCTCGCTCCGAATCCACGAGAGCGGTAGCACCTTGAATCCACAAGGCCACGCGAGTCCACGCGCCGATTTTTGGGAAAATCGTTGTTTTTGGGTGGTGATGATCCGCCGAATACTTAGATTAAGAATAGATCGGAAATACCATCTAAGTATTCATTAATTTGATTCTACTCAAAATCTGAGTTTGAAAACCTAGAATCAAATTAATCAATATAGATGAAGAAACATAGAATTAAATCTATTTATTTCCTTTCTTCTCTATATGTGGATTTTTCACTTTTAGATTATTCGGCCTTACCCTAAAAAATGAATCGTAGGGTTTATTTATAGGTTAGAAACCATTGGAAGAAGATAAGAATCAAAAACTAACCTTATCTGGAATTTTTCAGGACAACGGTCCGGACTGGAATTCGGCGGCCCGGACTGTCGTAGCTAAACAGACTATTTCCAGAAAAACATACCTTCGGGGTCCGGACTGAAGTCACCACGGTCCGGACTGTTCATGCAATTTCTGCAAAATCCATGTTCGGGGTCCGGACTGAACCAGGTGTGTTCCGGACTGGATTTGCGCATGAACTATCCTATGTTCGGGGTCCGGACTGTAGTGCCTGATCCGGATCCTGAACATATAATATGTCCAGTTTTTGATTTTTATGCATTTAAAAATTCATCCAAGTGTTTCTACACTATAAGAAGTATTCGGATCACCAAAAATATTTAGTTAAACGTACCTGATCCTTTTGAATTCTTCTTTCTTGAGATTGAGGTATATGATCCAAACTTCTTCATCTTCAATCTTCAAGACTCAACCATTTTCACGAAATACGCCAACACAAATTCCTTAACAATCTCCCCCTTTGGCGGTTTCGTGACAAAACACAAATCCACTCAAGAAAATTCAAAAAGGTATTTTTATTGCTATCACCATACAACAAAAATTTACATTGGAGATCCAAATACGGACAAATACATGAGATAAACTCCTAAAACAGACTCTAAACTTAGACATCTGTACTCTCTGCAAAAAGGAATCATTCTTGACAAACGAGATCGTTAGATACCTCAAGAATTTTAGCATTCAAAACCAAACACAGAGATAGAGTTTATACTCACCATGACATTCATGAATTCAGATATGTAATAAGATCACACTCAAAGATCAACATCTCTTCTAAGCATTAAAAATTCAAATGTCACAGAATTGTTAGTCAACAACAACTTGTTAGTTATATTACATGCCCAAATAGTTAATCGAATAGTTAGTCGAGGCATGCATCAAAACACAATACAGAACCAAAGTTGAAGTTGTACTTACCTTCATAGTTCAAAGTTTTCACAACCATTAGTCGATCATTGTTTGTTCTCTCTCCCTCTTTTTGTCACTAAATCAAGCCAAAATTACAAATTAAAAGGAGAGTTAAAAGTTCAAAACAAGAAAATGTGAGAACTAAACAAAAAAAACTTGAAACCCGCAAAACAAAAAATTAGAAGAAAATCAATCATCGGACTCTGAATCCTCAGAGGTACTACAGCCCATTTTTGAAAACATCTTTTTCATCAACTTTTTCATCGAAGAGAACTTCTTAGTCAGGGTGATCTGGGCCGCTGTAATGAGTTCAAGTTCATCGGAAATTCGCTTCTGCTCCTTCGTAATTTGTTCTTGCTCAAAGGATAAGCGTTGTTGCTCCTTATAAATCGATGTGATGGATGCTTCATCATCTGGTGTGGGTGCTGGCCTTGATGGTGATGCGGAAGTGCCGACGCAGGGTTTCGTTCCGCACGGAGGAGTTGGAGTGACATGAGGCAGCTTATGGAAGGACTTAACAATAGTGGATTCATTGATCATGCCTAAACAGTGTTGATAAGTTGTCGAACTGATATCAACCTGAAATTTCTTTAAAATCCTCATAATGATCAATGGAAATGGGAGTCTTTCCGTGGGATGAGGATGCTCAACATATCTTGTCATCCTATTCCAAATAATGTATGGAATATTCATATTTAATCCCATTGCCTCTGATAGATGTCCTAAGAGATACAAGAACAGCATTCGATCCCATCTCAAAACTTTTGTCTGCATGTTAGGAAGAATGTTGTAACATGTGATGAAATTTACGAACCGGTACTCAAGACGGAGTTCTTTGGACTTGACAGATTTCTCCGATGACTGAGTTCCTTCCAAACATATTCCCCTTATAACCGTTTGCCACATTGTGTTCGTCAAACTCCTTCCAATCAAGTAGTTAATTCCTGACCTGCTAGCTTGCATCCCTAAGACCTCCCCAATTAATTGTGGAGTTATTTTAAGCCTTGTCCCTTGGATGTTTGTATAAAACTCCATTGAACCGTCTTCGTTTTCCTGAAGGTGTCGTGCGTTTGTGTAGAAGGTCCTTACTCGATGCAAACAATAACCAAGCATTTTTGGAAATCTGCATACTTGAAGAAGGTTGGCTTGTTCAATCAACTTACCAAACTCCGGGGAGTGGTCTCGAAGAGCACCAACGTTAACATGCCTTTCGCCGATGCATTCTCTGTTCTCAAACGCCCTTAGACGGTCTGTATTAACAGACACTTGTTCCTCACGGGGAGGAGAATCAGGAGCTATTGGTTCATTAATTTCAACCCCTCGTGCTCGTACAAACCGTCGAGCAAGTCTTTTTCTTTTCATCGAGATAGATGATGATGTCATTGGTGCTTTGCCTTTATCCACTGCAGTCTTTCCCTTTGGTGAATCAGGGGTCTTTCGTTTCGACTTAATCGGCGTTGTTTCGTCGTCCATCAATTCGTCCCAGTTCACCTCTTCCTTTTCAGATTCAGTCTTTGAGTCGTTAACAAGAACAAACTCACCTTTTCGTAGAGTTTTCTTTGCTCTTTTCAATTTGTTCGTTGCTCTAGTGTGAACCATAGCAGTCAGAAGAACAATTATCCAGGTGATCATCATCTCTGCTACTTCTTGTGAAAAAGAGAAACCTGTGAGCAACAACTCAAGAACACAAAAAAATTATTAATTTTCAAAAATTTAAAAAATTTTACCCAAACAATCATTATCGTGTAGAGAGACTAGAAATCAAATTAGTTTTGCAAAAAGAATTTTAAAGATAGATCAATTCCATGATTTTTGAAAATTCTCATTATATGCCCTAAAACCGAAATTTTAGAAATCGAAGCCTAAAAATTCGTTAATCAAGAGAATACCTAGCATATAATCAAAACTAATCTACTCAGAGTTCTTATTTCAAAAGAAATTTGACCAAAAACCAATCTCTAACGAAGAAATTACATGATTTCCTTCACGTTTTGAGGAAAATAGATAAAAACAGTGAAAAACCGTAGTTTTGATCATGAAAACTCACTTTAAATCGAAGAACCTGAGTTGGAAAGGCTCCAAATTGGTTGATTTCTAGAGAGAGAAGCTCTGGAGACTTAGGAACAAAAGATTGAAGTAAAAAGAAATCAAAAGCCTTTTGTTCTATATAAAACCCTAGCCGCGGTCCGGACTGCCTCAAGAATCCAGTCCGGATCGGCTACCCGTAGGACTTCCTGCGTTCGGGATCCGGAATGGATTGTCTAGTCCGGATCGGCTCCAAACATTTTTTCAGAAAAATTTCAAAAAATTCTAGAAAATTCAGAAAAAGATTGTAAGCATTTTTGCGCATCAACTTTAAACAAAATTCATCGTTTCATATCAAAAGAAATAGATTATGCTAAATCTATCAATAATATCCAAAAAATGAAACGAAAATTTATAAAAATTAAATCCCTTAAAGTTGAACAAGTTCAATTACATCTATCACGATCTTATGAGTAATGCCTTTATCAAATCATCAATTTGGTAAAGAAAATGAAATACCAAGATCAATAGATGTTTGAAATCCCAAATATGTTAGATAATGTATCTAGACAATTTGTTGAAGAGAGTGGCTCTTTGAGCATCTTTCAATAAAATTCCCACCATATACCAACCTTGGAATTTGACAGGGTCAAGTATTCCAAAAAGTATTTTATCTAATCAACTTGAAAAATCATGCTTGGTATACATGTGGTAGCTGCACACAGTACTCGGACGACCGAGGTGGTAGCTGTTGGTTTTTAGGATCCACAAGGATCTAAATAGGTACTATCAAACACCTAGAGGGGGGGGTGAATAGGTGTAATATTTAAAAAACAAATCTCAGTGCAAAAATAAAAACCAATGCGGAAAATAAAAATAGCACACCGAGATATACGTGGAAACTCCAATCCAGGAGAAAAACTACGGGACCAACACGCAATAACAATCCACTAAGAAAAGAAGAATAACAAGGTGATTACCGACTCCACGGACTCAAACCCCTCCTTCAACTTCTTCGGACCTTGCGCTCACCGATTGCACGTCCACTACACACGTTCGAATCCACGAACGCCACTCGAATCCACGAGCACACGTTTCGAATCCACGAAACGCCTTTAGCACACCGAATCCACGATGCCACGTCGAATCCACGACGCAAACTCAGCCGATAAGAATATAGGCTTCGATGGTGATCCTTTGCTTAGATTATCATTGAGGAACCGTAGAAGGAATCTCTAAGCAAAGACTAGATCAATTCGACAAAAGATAGATCTTGGAAGAACCGTCGAATTGACCTAAAAGAGGCTATAAAGAAGAACGATAAAAACCTAGCCTCTAGGGTTGCTCTCAAGTGTTTTATTAATTGATCGGTAGTTCTTGAGAAACCCTAAGTGTCTATTTATAGTTTAGAAACCTTTGGAAAGAGATAAGAATCAAAAACTGACCTTAACAGAATTTTTCCCGCACGACGATCCGGATCGGATTTACGGCGATCCTGATCGTCGTCTTTTTTCAGCAATTCCTGAAAAAACAAGGTTCGGGATCCGGATCGGAATTCTGATCCGGATCGGAATTCTGATCCTGATCGGAATTCCTGAAAAAAACAGTTTTTGACTTTTATGCAATGAAACCTTCATCCAAGTGTTTCTACACTACTCAAAGTATTCGGATCACCAAAATTATTTAGTTAAACGTACCTGATCAATCCGAATCCATTTTCCTTGAGATTGATGTATATGATCCACAATTCTTCAACTTCAATCTTCAAGACTCAAAACACTGAGTGTCAACTTGAGCTCTTCTCTGAGTCTTCGATTGCTGATTGACAATTTGATCACTTCAAGACTCCGACTCAACTCACTGACTTGACTCACGAAATATGCCAACACCAAAAGCCGTAACAATCTCCCCCTTTGGCAATTTCGTGACAAAACCCAAAAATACATAAAACGCTCAAGTCACTCATCTTAAACCAAAAAATCGAAATTCAATGTCATCACCAAAACATTGATTTTCTTTGCGTGAAAGATCCAATAAATACAAAATACATTTGAACCAAACAGTCCTAGAACATACTCTATGACTTAGGACTTGGAGTCTTAAAGTGATGTAATTCCTGCAAAACAAAACTCCAAACAAAATCAAACGTTAGTCGTTAGAAATTAAAATCCTACATTTGATTCGTCCTTTTGGTTCTTTTGTTTTTCGGCTCATTCAATCTTTTCTTTATCTCCCCCTATCTTGAGCATCTCTAACATGTTCTCCATGTTCTCCCCTGTCTTGAGCATCTCTGTTCTCCCCATTTGTGATACGATCATTATTTTCTGTTCTCCCCTTTTTTTGTTTGTCCTATCTCGATGATCTCATCTCCGTCATTTCTCTTCTCCCCCTTTTTGTCACAAATTGTCAAACAGTGAACATACTAGACAAAAGGAAATCTAACAACATTAGTTCATAGAGAAAGAGAGATAAAAGCTCAGTTCCGGTATATAACAAAAATGCAGATTGCGTACCGGTACCAGAAATCAAATAAATTCTTGAAACAAATCCAGATTTTGAAATCTTTTCAAATACCGATTTGTATTCCATCAAGAAATCAATTTAAGTGCTTGAAACAATATGAATCACATAGATGTCATTCAATCCAATTAATTTCACAAAATTAAAAAGATTTACTCCTAAATCATGAAAAACAAAGATAAAACATTATAAACAGTTTTTCATGTTATATTCATCAAACACAAGTCATCAAAAATAATCTTGAGATCCAAACTCTATCAAGATGTAACAGATTTACAAAGATGACTTACGGAGATTTTCCAAATGACATCAATTTTGAATTTTACCCTTTCAAATTGAGATAAGCACTAAATTACCTAAGGGTGGCTCTTTGAGCATCTTTTAACTATCCCACCTTATACCAACCAGGAGATTGTTCAAAATAAGAACTTTGAATTTAAATCTCCGAATGCTTCAACTAAAAATTTCAAAAAATATATTTCAAGCATCCATAACATGTGGTAGCTTCACACACAAACCGGACGACCGGGGTGGCAGCTCTTTCCTACATGTGGTGGTAGTTTTCACACTCCTTTCGGATGTAACTCTTTCCACATCTTTTACAATTTATTTATTTACCCTTGTAAGAATGCAATCTCTTACGTGAAAGAATTAAATCCCAAATTTAGTCTATCGGTTGTCTCACGTTTATCAAAATGAATTCACACAACCGAGATAGATTAAGCATCTAAAGATCACACATGATTTCTAAAATTTGATGCTTATAACTATCAAAAACTCCTATAATGAAGTATCTTCAAGATTATGATTATGGAGTAAAGTTGATAATCCATATAAAATTAAATTGGAGTGAATGAAAGTAAAACCCTTTTTATTCAATGCACTTGTTCAATAAAAACCCTTTTGTTCAAAAACAAAGTATAAATACGAAGAGCATTGAAAAACATGTAATGCAAAGATTAAGAAAAAATATGAAGGGAAAACCAATCAAAGCATTACATACAGTCATAAGCTATTTAGAACTTAAGACAAGGAAAGATATCACCTTTCCGAATCCAAAATCGCTGGATTTTGGGTTGTCTTGATTCGTTGTGGCCGGGGGTTGTCCGCTTTGACTGTTGATCCACCTTAGGTCTTTGCCTCGCAATAATCCACTTGTATGATTGATGTTGTGGCTCGGACCTTTGGTGGGTTGAGTGAACTCCTTTGACTTGATGTGTCTTTTGATTCCGTTGAGTCCGCTCCGTAGATGAAGTTGCCGAAGGACTCTTCTTTCTCTTTTTCGGGCAATTCTTCACCAAATGTCCTTCAAGTCCACATAGGTGACAAGTTTTTCCTTTCAATTTCATTGTGGAACTTGAAGCATGCACAGTTTGGTTCTTTTTAAATCCCAAACCAACCTTGCTTGTTTGACCTAATCCGGACATACTTTCTAGTTTCTTGGAACCGGTTGAAAGCCTTTGTATGTCGGATTTGAGTTGATGAACTTGCTTGGTCAAAGCTTGGTTGGTGACATGAATCTCTTCAAACTGCTTTTCAAGAAAACCAATCTTGTCCATATATGATTTTGCGTTCGTCTCCGATTGGTTTAGCTTTTCTTGGAGGATTTTATTGTTATCCAATAAAAGCTCTCGTTCCTCCTCGAGATCATGAAGTTTGATCTTTAAAGCTTGATTCTCGTCTTGAACTTCAAGTCGTTGCTTCCTCAACTTCTTGATATGCTTGGCCATCTTCTTTGATTCCGCAAGAAGTTGTTGGTATGCCTCAACGAGTTCTTCTTCGTCCGACTCCCCCTCACTTGATGACTCTCCTCCGGATGTTGATGTTTCATGCAAAATCAAAGGAATAGAGTCAGTGACTAAAGATGATAAGCACAAATTAGAAGAGGGAATTTGAGAGGCATGAAAAGCAACAATTTTCTTTTTCCTCTTCACTTGAGGTCGATTCATCGAAACTAGAATCGTCCCAAGTTTTTGCTTGCAAAGCCTTCTTTTTGTATGATTTCTTAGAAGGACAATCCGTTGAAATATGGCCGTAGCCTTTGCATCGATAGCATCGGATTTCCCCTTCGAAATCATCTTTTTCTTTTTCTTTAGAAGGTTTTGCAACGCCTTTGAGTTTAGAGGATTTAGAACCCGATGATCCTTTAGATGGTTTCGTGGATGAAGATCCATCGGTTCGATTCTTCCAAAATTTCCGACGAAATTTCTTTGTGATCCGCGCCAATTGTTCTTCAAAATCGGCAAAAGAGATTTCATCGTCGGAACTCGATTCGCTATCTTCTTCCTTTGTTGATTTGAATGCAATACCTGTAAGCTTAGAAGAAGACTTGGAAGAAATTTGATTAGTAGGAAAAGTCATCTCATAAGTTTGTAAAGCACCTACTAATTCCTCTACACTCATCTCATCCGGATGACTAACGGTTTCAATGGCGGTAACCTTTGCCCTAAACCGTTCCGGAAGAGTCCGAAGTATCTTTCTTACAATTTTCGACTCCGGGATCTTTTCTCCTAAATTAGCACATGTATTAATTACATCTTGAAGTCTAGTGTAATAATCTGTAAACAATTCATGCTCTTCCATATGAATAGAGTCAAATTGACTTGTAAGCATCTGGAGCTTTTGAATTTTTACTAGATTAGTACCCTCATGTGTAATTTTGAGAATATCCCAAATTTCCTTCGCGGTTTCACACGCGGAAATTCGTGTAAACTCAGTCGAGGAAAGAGAATTAAATAAAGCGTTCATACCTTTCCCATTGTAAGAAGATCTTTCGATTTCCTCTTTGGACCATCTAGAGCGAGATTTTGGGGTAGTAGAATTTCTTACTTCCTCAACCGGATGCACCCAACCGTATTCCACGGTTTGCCAAACATGCTCATCAATTGAGATGAGAAAAGCTCTCATCCGCACTTTCTAATATGCATAATTGGTCCCATCAAAAAGAGGAGGTCTAAAAATATTACCACTTTCACCCAACATGATAGATAAACCTAAAACCCGCTCTGATACCAATTGTAGGTTTTTAGGATCCACAAGGATCTAAATAGGTACTATCAAACACCTAGAGGGGGGGTGAATAGGTGTAATATTTAAAAAACAAATCTCAGTGCAAAAATAAAAACCAATGCGGAAAATAAAAATAGCACACCGAGATATACGTGGAAACTCCAATCCAGGAGAAAAACCACGGGACCAACACGCAATAACAATCCACTAAGAAAAGAAGAATAACAAGGTGATTACCGACTCCACGGACTCAAACCCCTCCTTCAACTTCTTCAGACCTTGCGCTCACCGATTGCACGTCCACTGCACACGTTCGAATCCACGAACGCCACTCGAATCCACGAGCACACGTTTCGAATCCACGAAACGCCTTTAGCACACCGAATCCACGATGCCACGTCGAATCCACGACGCAAACTCAGCCGATAAGAATATTGGCTTCGATGGTGATCCTTTGCTTAGATTATCATTGAAGAACCGTAGAAGGAATCTCTAAGCAAAGATTAGATCAATTCGACAAAAGATAGATCTTGGAAGAACCGTCGAATTGACCTAAAAGAGGCTATAAAGAAGAACGATAAAAACCTAGCCTCTAGGGTTGCTCTCAAGTGTTTTATTAATTGATCGGTAGTTCTTGAGAAACCCTAAGTGTCTATTTATAGTTTAGAAACCTTTGGAAAGAGATAAGAATCAAAAACTACCTTATCAGAATTTTTCCGGACGACGATCCGGATCGGATTTACGGCGATCCTGATCGTCGTCTTTTTTCAGCAATTCCTGAAAAAACAAGGTTCGGGATCCGAATCGGAATTCTGATCCGGATCGGAATTCTGATCCGGATCGGAATTCTGATCCTGATCGAAATTCCTGAAAAAACAGTTTTTGACTTTTATGCAATGAAACCTTATCCAAGTGTTTCTAAACTACTCAAATGTATTCGGATCACCAAAATTATTTAGTTAAACATACCTGATCAATCCGAATCCATTTTCCTTGAGATTGATGTATATGATCCATAATTCTTCAACTTCAATCTTCAAGACTCAAAACACTGAGTGCCAACTTGAGCTCTTCTCTGAGTCTTCGATTGCTGATTGACAATTTGATCACTTCAAGACTCCGACTCAATTTACTGACTTGACTCACGAAATATGCTAACACCAAAAAGCTGTAACAGTAGCTCTTTCCTCCATGTGGTGGTAGTTTTCACACTCCTCATTAGAATGTAACTCTTTCCACATCTTTTGAGCATAACAATTTTCATTAACTCCCTCTCAATTGGCTATCAATTATTTAAAATATAAAGTATTCAACCAAAAATTGATCTCGATTTCATACTCGACTAAATTGTCAAATAAGATAAAAACTATACCAAGAGATCATTGAGAGAGAAATTGACTTTGATCACTTAAAAGATGACTTAATTGATATAAATGATCATTGCATCAACTGAATTATTAAGATATCCAAAGCATAATAAATTTCTAATTATATAAAAGGATGCAGTTAAAGTCAATATAACTAATGCTCAATTAATGTTCTATGTACAAGCATAGATACTGAACAAAAACACAAAACAAAACCTAACCTAAGCAATGGTTTCAAAAAAAAATTATTTCAAGGAAAGCATTCCAATTGCCTTACGCAAATGAATAAATCGTTTTTGATCCAAAGGTTTTGTTAAGATGTCAGCTAATTGATCTTCAGTTGAAATGTAGGAAAGTTGAAGAATATTTGATTCAACTAGCTCTCTTAGAAAATGATATCTAAGTTCAATGTGTTTTGTTCTTGAGTGCAACACAGGGTTTTTGGAAATATTTATAGCACTTGTGTTGTCACAAAGAATTGTTACCGAAGTTGCTGAAATTCGGAAGTCGCTCAACACGCTTTTCATCCAAATGAGTTGGGTTGAACAACTACCCGCTGAAATATATTCCGCTTCGGCAGTCGAGAGTGCAATGCAGTTTTGCTTTTTACTATGCCATGCAACAAGGCAATGGCCAAGATAAAAACATGCACCACTCGTACTTTTCCGATCATCCACAGATCCTGCCCAATCGGCATCTGAATATCCTACAATGTCAAGACTTGTTCCCATAGGATACCAAATTCCGAAATTCACGGTTCCTTTGACGTACCGGATGATCCTTTTCACCGCTTTCAGGTGATCCTCCTTTGGTGCTGATTGATATCTCGCGCAAATCCCAACACTAAAGGATATGTCCGGGCGACTAGCCGTGAGGTAGAGTAGACTTCCAATCATGCTGCGATAAAGTTTCTCGTCTACACTTTCACTAAGAGATTCACTTCCTAATCCCTTGTTGCTAGTTCCCATTGGAGTCGGAAAATCTTTAGAATTTTCTAAACCGAACTTCTTGACCAACTCCATTGCATACTTGGATTGACACAGATGGATGCCTTCTTCACTTTGTTTCACTTGCAATCCAAGAAAGTATGTCAGTTCGCCCATCATAGACATCTCAAATTCGCTCTCCATGGTTTCAGCGAATTTAGAAGCATCATTATCTCTTGTTGCACCAAATACAATGTCATCGACATAGATTTGTGCTACAATGAAGTTATCCTGATAATGCTTCACAAAGAGAGTCCGATTCCCTCCCCCTCGAGTATAGCCCTTCTCCAAAAGGTGCTTTGTCAACCTTTCGTACCACGCTCGCGGTGCTTGTTTTAGACCGTAAAGAGCCTTTTTCAAACGAAAAACATGGTTAGGTTGTTTATGGTCTACAAAACCTTTCGGTTGAGCTACATAAACTTCCTCATTTAAAAACTCATTTAAAAATACGCTCTTAACGTCCATTTGAAAGAGTTTTATTTTAAAATGATAAGCAATTGCGAATAAAATACGAATTGACTCGAGTCTAGCTACCGGGGCGAACGTCTCATCAAAGTCTATTCCTTCTATTTGTGAATAGCCTTGAGCAACTAGACATGCTTTGTTCCTGATGATGGTACCATCCTTATTTTTCTTATTCTTGAAAATCCATTTAGTACCAATCACGTTGTGTTGCTTTGGAGGCTTCGTTAATTCCCAGACTTTGTTTCGTTCGAACTGATAGAGCTCTTCCTGCATTGCTTCAATCCAGTAGTCATCCTGAAGAGCTTCATCGATGTTCTTTGGTTCTATCATGGAGACGTAACATGCGATTCCACAAACCAACTGTCTCCGAGTCCTGACTCCTTCTTGTGGGTCTCCAATAATATTAGATTCTGGATGATCCTTGGAGATGCGTAACGTTTGAGGCAACGGAGTACTTGAAGGTACATGTGATGATTTCATTTACCTCCCAAAGATGGTTGACGTGTTGGCCCTATTAAGTCCATGTGCAGTAATTCTAAAGGCCGTTTGGTACCAACGTGGTTCAAGTTCTTGTGTGCAGTCCTTGATTGTTTTTCCTTTTGACAACCGCCACACACAATGTTTTCTTTAAGTGAAAGTTTAGGAACCCCCTTGACCACGTCTTTATTTGAAATCCTTGCAAGTTCCTTAAAATTTATGTGACCTAGCCTTTCATGCCAAAGCGTTTCATTATTCAAAGAAGCTAGGTTACAATTTTCAGAAATTTTATTTTGAACGACATAGCAATTATTTTCCGATCTAACCCCTTTTAAAAAGAATACATGGTCCTTATCAGTTACAATACATTCAGCAGAGAAAAATTTAACTGAAAAACCATTGTCACAAAGTTGACTAATGCTAATGAGGTTAGTCATAAGGCCTTCAACAAATAGAACATTGTTCAAAACCGGGCCATCTGGAATAGCAATTGTTCCTTTTCCAACAATTTTGGAAGAACGACCGTCTCCGAAAACTACAAGTCCTCCAGAGATTTTCTCAAAAGTTTGAAAATAATTTTTGTCACCGGTCATGTGACGGGAACACACGCTATCCAGATACCAAGACGAATTGTCATAAGCATGCAAAGAAGTATGAATGACAAGACAAGGGAAGATTTCACCTTTGCGCACCCAAACCTTTTTGGACTGCGTTGGCAATGAATGTGAAGTTATTCTCCTTGGTGAAAGCGTCTTGTTTGATTGGTTGCTACTCCTTGATGACGTCGTCTTGTGAGGTGAACTATCAAGGCTCTTTTCCTTTGAAAAATTTTCTTTTGATTTCCAGGGAATCACCTTTTTGGTAGTTGTTGCAAGAGGTGCTTGAGTTGAACGTTTCGCTCCCATCTTGCAATTTCTCCTTATGTGCCCTGCAAAACCACAACGAAAACATACCTTAGTGCTTGACGATCCCGAAGAGGGTGAGGTAGGCTTGTTGTCGTTGTATGCAGTAAATTCCGTCGTCGGAGGAGGAGATACCGACTGGGGCACAAAAACTGTCTTACTCGAACTAGGACTGTCTCCCGTTCGATTGTATCCGAGGCCAAATCGGTTTGTTTGACCAAGACCAAGAAGCTTATCCAACTTACTCCTTCCCGAAGAAAAACGCTTTAAATCATCCTTGAGTTGGAAAATGGTCTTTGTCATTTCCATTTTTTCCTGTCGAGCCTCGGTGTAGAGCTTCAAGAAGTAATTCGCCTTATCCACCAATTTTATATGTTCCTTCTCGAAATGCTCATTTTTCTCTTGAAGGGAAATATTTGTCTTGATCAGGTTATCCCTTTCCACTTCAAGAGCGTTTGAGAGAGAAGTTGCCCTTTTTGCTTCTTCTTCGAGATCCTGCAATCTCCCTCTCAAACTCCGGTTTTGCTTTGCCAATTTCTTTGAATCCCTCAAAAGTTTATGGTAGGCAAGAGCAAAATCTTCACCTTCGGAGTTACTCGATTCGTCGTCCATGGCATTCTTTTCAACATGGGAGGAGTTGGACAATGAATCGGATGTACTTGCCATTAAGCACATGAAGGGTGAAGATGTGGACGCGTGGAACGCCGTTGCGTTGTTTTCTTCATCACTGGAAGATGACTCATTTGACGTTGAGGTGTCATCCCAAGTGACGGCTTGCATCGCCTTCTTCTTTGCCGGATTCTTATTGGGACACTCCGTTGCAATGTGGCCGTAGCCTCGACATTTGAAGCATTGTACTTGTCCCTCCGAGTTTTTCTTATCCTTTGAAAAACTCTCTTGCTTTCTTGACTTGTAACTTGAAGAACCCTTGCCTTTCTTCGACTTTACGAAGGATGGAGTTTTGCTTGAATTACCCCTTCGAAAGTTTCGGCGAAACTTTCTTGTCAAGAGAGCAAGTTGCTTCTCGAATAGATAGGTTCTCGTCATCGTCTGAGGAGGATGAATCCGCGTCTTCTTCTTTTGTTGTTTTCAACGCAAAACCTGAAGACTTAGAAGAGGATGCTTTTCCAGAAGAATAGTTAGTAGGAAATGTCATTTCATAAGTTTGAAGTGCACCAACTAATTCTTCTACACGGATTTCGTCCGGGTGTTTAACTGTTTCAATGGCCGTAACCTTGGAACGAAATCTTTCAGGAAGAGTCCTTAAAATCTTTCTTACAACTTTAGATTCTGGAATTTTCTCTCCCAAGTTAGCACATGTATTCACGATGTCTTGCAATCGTGTATAATAATCTGTGAATGATTCATTTTCTGCCATAAAAATGGAGTCAAACTTGCTCGTAAGCATTTGCAGTTTTTGAATCTTCACAAGGTTTGTTCCCTCATGTGTAACTTGTAGAACATCCCAGATTTCTTTCGCAGTCTCACATGCCGAGACGCGAGAGAACTCAGTTTGTGACAAAGCATTAAATAGAGCGTTAACACCTTTGCCATTGTAAGAAGATGAGTCAATCTCTTCCTTGGTCCATTTCGACCTAGGTTTGATGGTGCGAACATCAGCAATAATTTCAGTTGGATTAGACCATCCTAACTCAATTGATTGCCACACCCGTTCGTCGATGGAAATTAAAAAGGCTTTCATCCGTACTTTCCAGTAGGCATAATTTGTTCCATCGAAGAATGGGGGTCTGTTGATGTTTCCACCTTCAACCATTGTTTACAACCCTATTCCCGCTCTGATACCACTTGTTGGGTTATATTAATATGGATCTAAATAGGGGAAAAAACACCTAGAGGGGGGTGAATAGGTGTAAACAGAAAACACTCAAAAATCGTTGCGCAATAAAACCCAATGCGGAAATAAAAAATAACACGCAAGATTTTTACGTGGAAAACTCCAAAACCGGAGTAAAAAACCACGGGACCGATAACACGGCGAAATCCACTAGAATTAAAACACGTACAAAGGTGATATACCGTACTCACAGACGACTCAACCTTTTTCCATACGCTCCTAGTAGATCTTCTCCGCTCGCTCCGCAACGCTTCTCGAATCCACGATTAGCGTCCAACGCCGAATCCACGGCGTCCAACGTCGAATCCACGACGTCCGACCGAATCCACGGTCTTCACCCAGTAGCACGTCTCGAATCCACGAACGTACCTCGCTCCGAATCCACGAGAGCGGTAGCACCTTGAATCCACAAGGCCACGCGAGTCCACGCGCCGATTTTGGGAAAATCGTTGTTTTTGGGTGGTGATGATCCGCCGAATACTTAGATTAAGAATAGATCGGAAATACCATCTAAGTATTCATTAATTTGATTCTACTCAAAATCTGAGTTTGAAAACCTAGAATCAAATTAATCAATATAGATGAAGAAATATAGAATTAAATCTATTTATTTCCTTTCTTCTCTATATGTGGATTTTTCACTTTTAGATTATTCGGCCTTATCCTAAAAAATGAATCGTAGGGTTTATTTATAGGTTAGAAACCATTGGAAGAACATAAGAATCAAAAACTAGCCTTATCTGGAATTTTTCAGGACGACGGTCCGGACTGGAATTCGGCGGTCCGGACTGTCGTGGCTAAACAGACTATTTCCAGAAAAACATACCTTCGGGGTCCGGACTGAAGTCACCACGGTCCGGACTATTCATGCAATTTCTGCAAAATCAATGTTCGGGGTCCGGACTGAACCAGGTGTGTTCCGGACTTGATTTGCGCATGAACTACCCTATGTTCGGGGTCCGGACTGTAGTGCCTGATCCGGATCCTGAACATATAATATGTCCAGTTTTTGATTTTTATGCAATTAAAAATTCATCCAAGTGTTTCTACACTATAAAAAGTATTCGGATCACCAAAAATATTTAGTTAAATGTACCTGATCCTTTTGAATTCTTCTTTCTTGAGATTGAGGTATATGATCCAAACTTCTTCATCTTCAATCCTCAAGACTCAACCATTTTCACGAAATACGCCAACACAAATTCCTTAACACACGAGAGCGGTAGCACCTTAAATCCACAAGGCCACGCGAGTCCACGTGCCGATTTTTGAGAAAATCGTTGTTTTTTGGGTGGTGATGATCCGCCGAATACTTAGATTAAGAATAGATCGGAAATACCATCTAAGTATTCATTAATTTGATTCTACTCAAAATCTGAGTTTGAAAACCTACAATCAAATTAATCAATATAGATGAAGAAACATAGAATTAAATCTATTTATTTCCTTTCTTCTCTATATGTGGATTTTTCTCTTTTAGATTATTCGGCCTTTACGGATCTACCCTAAAAAATGAATCGTAGGGTTTATTTATAGGTTAGAAACCATTGGAAAAAGATAAGAATAAAAAACTAACCATATCTGAAATTTTTCAGGACGACGGTCCGGACTGGAATTCGGCGGTCCGGACTGTCGTGGCTAAACAGACTATTTCCAGAAAAACATACCTTCGGGGTCCGGACTGAAGTCACCACGGTCCGGACTGTTCATGCAATTTCTGCAAAATCCATGTTCGGGGTCCGGACTGAACCAGGTGTGTTCCGGACTGGATTTGCGCATGAACTACCCTATGTTCGGGGTCCGGACTGTAGTGCCTGATCCGGATCCTGAACATATAATATGTCCAGTTTTTGATTTTTATGCAATTAAAAATTCATCCAAGTGTTTCTACACTGTAAGAAGTATTCGGATCACCAAAAATATTTAGTTAAACGTACCTGATCCTTTTGGATTCTTCTTTCTTGAGATTGAGGTATATGATCCAAACTTCTTCATCTTCAATCTTCAAGACTCAACCATTTTCACGAAATACGCCAACACAAATTACTTAACAATCTCCCCCTTTGGCGGTTTCGTGACAAAACACAAATCCACTCAAGAAAATTCAAAAAGGTATTTTTGTTGTTATCACCATACAACAAAAATTTACATTGGAGATTGAAATAAAGATAAATACATGAGATAAACTTCTAAAACAGACCCTAGACTTAGACATCTGTACTCTCTGCAAAAAGGAATCATTCTTGACAAACGAGATCGTTAGATACCTCAAGAATTTTAGCATTCAAAACCAAACACAGAGATAGAGTTTATACTCACCATGACATTCATGAATTCAGATATGTAATAAGATCACACTCAAAGATCAACATATCTTCTAAGCATTAAAAATCCAAATGTCACAGAATTGTTAGTCAACAACAACTTGTTAGTTATATTACCTGCCCAAATAGTTAATCGAATAGTTAGTCGAGGCGTGCATCAAAACACAATACAGAACCAAAGTTGAAGTTGTACTTACCTTCATAGTTCAAAGTTTTCACAACCATTAGTCGATCATTGTTTGTTCTCTCTCCCCCTTTTTGTCACTAAATCAAGCCAAAATTACAAAATAAAAGGAGAGTTAAAAGTTCAAAACAAGAAAATGTGAGAACTAAAAAAAAACTTGAAAACCTGCAAAACAAAGTTAAATCCTGAGCTTAGATTACTAGAGCAAATGATTATGCCAGATCAGAACTGTCGGAACTGGTACAATCCAACTTGCTCAAAATTCCTTTAAGCATCCTTGAGATTTTGGAACATTTCTTTCTCATCTTGTGTTGTTCAGAGGTAATTTGTTGGAGGTTTATGGACAATCTCTCTTGTTCAGCAGACAATCTCCTTTGTTCTTGTCGAATGGAGGACAATACGTTTGCTTCTGTAGTGTGATGATCCGGACTTCCGCAGAGATTGTTGCAGTGATTACAGTGACTACAGGAAGCTCACACAGTGTATCGGAGCTAGTAGAGTCGAAAACGGATCTCAAAAATAGATCCGGCACGAAAATCGGATCAAGTGGGCTTTTCGGGGACTTTCGGCAAAATTTCGAATGAGAATTTGGCAAAACGGACAGCGGATTTGGACTCAGCGCGCGAAAACGATCAAAATGGTGTATTTACTTATTTTCGGCGCCAAAATTACTGTTCCTGCCGGAACAGTAACTCCGGCCGCCGGAAACACTGTTCCGGCGACCGGCGGCGACCGGCAGGCGGCGGAGCAAGGAGGCGCGCGGCGGCGCAGAGGCGGAACGCGGCCGCGGGCAGCGCGGGCAGGTGCGGGCAGGCGCGGGCAGGCGCGCAGGCGGGTCGGTCCACCGGCAAGGCGTGCACCGGGAGCACGGAAGGTTGAGCTTGCCACGTGTCAGCTCTTGATTGGTTGGACGGCGTCAATAGAGGCGGCGGGGAGGTGACACGTGGCAGCACCCCATTGGCTGACAGGATCCGGAAAACCCGGTGCAGGGACCGGGCACGTGCTCCCTGGGTGACACGTGGCGATTTATGAGCGGCCTTGCATGGATGTTTCCTGTTTTGAGGACACGTGGCGCGTTCTGGTTGGTCAGTTTTGGTGTTTCCTGTTTGGGCCGGATTTTGTGTGGAGCCCAAAAGATTCCTTGGCCCATTATTTAAGCCATCTCTCCCTCTCTCCCTTTCTCACTACCAATTTCGAATTTTAGAGAGAGAATCAGAGCTTGTGGTCTATATGAAAATTGTTCCTCTCTCTGTCCTCTCTCTCCCCTAAAAATTTTAGAATTTTTGGAGTTACCCATAGCAAGTTATCTGCGACGCGGCGCACTTCGACGATTTCCATTTTTTTGGCCCATTTCCGTCGCAGTTTCGTCGGAAAATTCCTGTGCTCTAACCGAGTAGAATTTTTGAGTGATTTTTATGGCAACGCGTTCCTAAGAGGTAAGGCTTCGATTGTCGTGTTGATCACTTCGCTCCATTTCACACTTTTGGCACGGTTCCCGAGGCTTCTTTGACCCCTCTGTTGGGTTTAGGTTAATAAGGATCTAATAGGGGAAAAAACACCTAGAGGGGGGTGAATAGGTGTAAACAATAAACACTCAAAAAATCATTGTGCGATAAAACCCAATGCGGAAAAATAAAAGAACACACAAGATTTTTACGTGGAAAAACTCCAAACCGGAGTAAAAAACCACGGGACCGATAACACGGCGAAATCCACTAGAATTGACACACGTACAAGGTGATATAGCGTACTCACTGACGACTCAACCTCTTACCATACTGTGATGACCTGGATCTCCGCAGAGCTGTTGCGGTGCGTTGGGGTGGCCATTGGAGGCCTTCGCGGTGTGCGGGAGGTGTTTGGGGCACGATTGGACACTAGTGTTGGACTTTGGACTTAAAATGGATCACGCGGGTGATCGGGGGACCCCGTCGGATGCTTAGAGGTATTTTCGCGCGAACCGGATATTGAGATTGGGCTCGGCGCGAAATTCGGATTGAAAATACCTTTCCGGGAGCCTCCGGCAAATTTTAGGATTTGAATTTGGCAAAACGGACGCCGGATTTGGAATCAGCGCGCGAAAACGGTCAAAACGGACTACCCACTTGTGAATTTTGTGCAAGGGTTACTGTTCACCGCCGGAACAGTAACTCCGGCGATCGCCGGCGGCGGCCGGCGGCGGCGGGCAGCGGCGGAAGGCGGCGGAGGGCGCTCGGGCAGGCGGCGCGCGGCCGCGGGCAGGCGCTGAGGGCGCGGGCAGGCGCGGCGGGGGCGCGGGCAGGCGGCGGTCCACGCGGCGGGCGTGCACCGAGCGGGGTGCCACGTGGCACGATCTTGTTGGGTGGCTCACAGCACCCGGTCCACGGATCAATGTTGGTGCACGGTGGACCGACGGTAGGACACGTGGCGGCTTGTGATTGGTTCGGTTTTGTGCTCCCGGTCCACGCAAGGGGTGGAGCAGGTGTACGCGACGTGCGGGGTGCGCGGTTCACGGGCGGTGCACGGTGGTTGGGACCACGTGGCGCGCCTCCATTGGCGGGTTCACGTGCACCGGGCGCAGTGAAAATTTTTGGGGACTCAGAGGGAATTATTTGAAAAGATTTTCTGGTTTTTCCTATTAATCCCATCCGAGGGCTCTTCAAGGGGGATTTTCGACCCCTTCGAGACCTCAGCTCGAAGGGGAGGTGAGAGGGAGATTTCTTCTCCTTCAAGAGGAGATTACACCTACCAAGTTTCAGATTTTCGGGTGGCACGGATTTCGAGGTCTCGATTTTACGGCGCGGCGCGACGTTGCGTTTTCTGTGTTCTTCTTCGGCGCAGCAGCAGTGTTTTAGCTCCCCCGGCCTACCCCGAGCTCCTTTTTCTGTGATTTTTGCGCCGTTGGCTTCACGACAGGTAGGGCTTCATCTTTCATTTTGATCGCGCATTCTGATTTTGCTTCTTTGGCTCGGATCCCGAGGTAACAATGGTCCCCCTTTTTCTGTGAGGAATGTGAGGACAGCATCGGAGTATTTTGGCCATATCTTCGCGCACGAGCGTCTGATGGAGACGAGCTTATACAACTTTTTCATCTACAGATCGCAAGGAACGCGCTCGTATTTTTCTTGGAATTTTATGAGATTTATTTCGAGGTACCGTTGCGAAGCTAGCGACGCAAGGATCGCTGTGTGATATTTTTCTTGGAATTTTCTGGGCACTTTCTGCAGGAATATTACGGGTGTGCTAAAATTGTGGGAGCAAGGATTTGGAGTTTTTGGTATTTTCAGCTGTACGGATTGGGACAGTTGCACTTCAGGTGGGTGGTTGTTGCTTACCTCTATTTTGACATGCTCACTAGGAATATTAGAGTGACCCCTTTACTTGGACATCTTGATTAATCATAATCGGGGTTGGGTTATGCATGCCTGTGTGGGGATTGGGTTGCTATGTTAGCGTTTAACCTTGCATGTGGAATGGAATATTTATTTTGGACTATTTGATTATCCTGTTAGTGGTTGGTACTATTTGAGGATTTTATGACATGCATAGGTGGATAGTGATGCTTTATTATGGAACATGGATTATAGACATGTGTGGTTGGATAATGTTTTAGCATGATGGTTATATCTATGCGGAGCTATTAATTGTTACACATGTGGAACCACTATTGGACACCTTTTCCTTTATTTCCTTGAGAACACTTGCATGCTTGTATGGACATCTAGATAGGCCATCTTTTATCGCTACACTTTCATGCTGGAACTTGACTTAGGAGAAACCTTGTTTGCTTCTTTTCTCCTTTTCCTTAGTCAGGTGGTTCTTGTTGCTCGGGTTTGAGCAGGGGTTTGGGTTAGTGTAGCCGGGGGCCTGGATTGTGGATTATGGGTTTTGGCGGCGACCGCGGATATTGGGCGGTTGACCGGATGTCGGTTATAGGACATCGGTGATAGGGCATGATTATGGACTACGGGGTTTTGTGGCAACCGCGGATAGTAGGCGGTTGACCAGATGTCGGATGTGGGACATGATTGTGATTGTGGGTTATTCCGGCTACCGCGGATATTGGGCGGTTGACCGGAGGTCGGTTGTTAAACCTGGTCGTGGATTTTGGGGTATTGCGGCAATCGCGGATTTTGGGCGATTGACCGAATGGTTACTTTTGCATCTGATTGGGAATCAGTTTTCTTTTAGTGGAGGGTTGTGTTCCACTGGGGCTTTATTGTTGTGATCCAGTCCTGCTTTTATCACACCGGCGCGGTTATTGCCCGGTGATGCTTTTATTACACCGGCGCGGTTATTGCCCGGTGATGCTTTCCTCGTGTGGGTCGCTCCCCTCGAGTTCCCCTCCGGAGGCCGGGGTCGGACAGTTATTGACGGTTTTGCTATCACATCGGCGCGGCTTTTTGCCCGATGATGAGGGCGGCAGCAGGAGTTTTGCTATCACATCGGCGCGGCTTTCTTGCCCGATGATGAGGGCGGTACAGATTGGGTTCATCTGGGATGGTTGGTTATTGTTTCTTATGGTTATTCCAGTCTAGGACTGCATTTTAGAGGCATGGTAGTGGTAGATCTCCCTTTTTCAGCAGTTTCATTTCTTACCACTCTTCTTTCCTTTTCGCCTCTGGTAGACCTAGTGGGTGCGTCAGAGTTTGAGGTTTTACCCACTAGGGGAGGCTACTGGTTTACTAGTAGTTCTCACCCCCATTCTTCTTTCCTCTTTTTCTTCTTCCTTGTTTTGCAGAGTCTTCTGCGGGTGCTACTGGACTTTCAGTGGCGGGTCGAGGAGAGAGGACGGCTGTGTAGATAGATCTCGAGGCTGGATGAGCGTGTTAGCTGGACTGTTGGTGTACCCAGGTTTTCCTCAGACGGTTGTACTTTCACTTTTGGGACTGGCTTTTGCCAGCAGGTTGTATGTATTTATTGTGAGCTGGGAGAGACTGATGTATCATTTATACTGATGTATTGTATTTTATTTCCAGCTTCAGTCTGAGATGTATTAGTTTTAGTTCAGCTCTGTTTTTATTGCTCATTTATTATTATCTCTTATGTATCTGAGCAGGTTTGGCGCTTCGTGTACGCGGGAAATACCGTGTGCACGGCGGATCTGTAGACGGGCCCGGGTTCTGGTTTACACCCGGGGCGTGACAGATTAGGTGGTATCAGAGCTTAGGGATAGGTCAGTTGGGACTTAGGAAACCCTAGGCTTTTGGGCGGACCCTAGGATGTTAGTGCGTGAGAGACGCGACATTTTGCGAAAGTCGATGATTTATTTATTTGACTCTTCCTGTGAGTGAAGAGGGATCGACATATCCTATTTTTGTTGGACAGTTATGTTGGCTGCAGACAACATAAAGTTACAAAAATAGGGGGATGTCTTTGACTTTCGCTAGATTGGGTCGAGTGTTGGGGTGTGCTGATTTGTGGTTTTGTCGTGGTGAGCGGTGTCTCCCCGACGTTGGGCCCTGACCCGGGTGCACCTTGGTGCGGCAGTTGGGTCTGGGCTGGTTGTTTCGGGCCGGATACCCAGATTGGGGTCTGAGAGCTCCGGACCCGAAGGGTAGTAGTGTTGGGTGGCAGATCGGCATTGCAGTGACACAGTTGTCGGAGCAGCGCAGTGGCACAGTTGTCGGAGTAGCGAGTAGCCCCCTCCGTGCCGACGTTTAGTGTTGAGGCACCGAGGCAGGGTGGATAGTTGACAGCGGGAAAGCTGTGGGATTGCGTTGAAAGAGTGAGCCAATTTTGGCGGATGAGTCGCCCCGATTTGTGGGATTGAGAATGGAGCCTTTGGAGGCAGGGTCTTGTTCGGTGGGGGATTGAGAGTACTAGGGACGCCTCATTGGAGTAGGCGCCGGGTATGGAGCGTGGCATTGTAGTTCCTTTGGATTGGGGGGATCTGCCGCCTGAGGTGAGTTCGGATTGAGGCGCTTGGCGCCGGGTGTTGGAGGACAGGTCAGTCGAATGAGGCATTCCCGATTTCTTTTTCCAGGATAGTGGATTTTTGAGACCGTCAGAGCACTTAGATTCCAGCGGCCAGTGTGGCGGTGGGTTTGAATTGTTCCAGGCTCTTGGGTTCGTATCTTTCGATACGAGGGGTTTTCCCTTCTTGGTGGGTAGTGTTTGGCTTCAGTGCTTTGGGTTAGGGGTAGGACGGTTACCTGGTGTTCGGGAGGTCGTATTCCCTATCTTTTGCACCTGGGGGGAGTGTCGTGGGTCCTGCCCGGTGCGGTTGAGTCCTTGGTTGTACCTGTAGGCCTGATGGTCTTGACCCAGTTGTTGGGCTTGGTTTGGTACTTAGGACGGTTAGGCTGGCTCGGTTTTCTTTTTCTTCTCGCGGCAGCTGCTTATGCTGCGAGGACGGTTTTCGTGGGAGCCAGGCCCGGAGGTGTTGGTGTACTTGGTTTGCTTGAGAGTATCTTCGCCTGTTTGGTTTTGACTTTGTGAGCGAGGCGGATGTCTCGTAGTGGGTGAGTAGCCTTTTGGCTGGTGTGTTTGAGGGATCTGCGGCGGCACCAGGACTTGGAGATACCTTTTTGGTTGTGAGTTCCTAGCTGTTCTCCTATCGGAGTTGTTTGGCATGACACCAGTTTGGGAGTTGAGGACCCAACTCCAGGATTTGATGTTTTGGAATTATGTCAGGCCAAGTGTGGCACCTCTGGGGGCGCCGGTGCTATTCGAGTTGTGGAAGGTCGGTTCACTTCGGCTTGGTGAGGACCCGTAAGAATTTGATAAAGTGATCATCGGGAGCTGGCACCCTTCTGTCAAGCTTGGAGGATTTGTTTTACCAGCTGCAAGGGTATTGGATCTTCGCGAAGATTGATTTGCAATCTGGTTCTCTTGACTGCTTATGGCTGTGTGCTGATGCCGAAGAGTTGGGGGAATTGCTTTTACATCCCGACGGTTTTAGATTAGAGATCAGAGGTTACGGGACCAGTTGGGGGACTTATATCGGGTGCCTCGGGAGTACCGAGGTACTTGGCTCGAGCTGGGTGTTGTTGGACTTGTGGTTGGATTTTCTGAGGCCTTAGCGGGGACAGATGCTTGTACCGATGCAGATTACCTGATGGCCGAGCAGTTAGCCCAGCTGTACCTAGTTGAGGTGGCGTGGTCCTCTGGAGTGTTCTCCTTTGTTTCGTTCTGGTTAGAGACCCAAGGATTGCATCGCGTCTCTGGATGAGGTATTTGGTAGTTTTGGGAGCTTGAGTGGTGGATGACTGGTTATTTACCCCCCTGTCGGTTGAGATTCCGTGTTGAGGAATGACTTTAGTTTCGAGGACGAAACTTTCTTTTAGTGGGGGAGGATGTGATGACCTGGATCTCCGCAGAGCTGTTGCGGTGCGTTGGGGTGGCCATTGGAGGCCTACGCGGTGTGCGGGAGGTGTTTGGGGCACGATTGGACACTAGTGTTGGACTTTGGACTTAAAATGGATCACGCGGGTGATCGGGGGACCCCGTCGGATGCTTAGAGGTGTTTTCGCGCGAACCGGATATTGAGATTGGGCTCGGCGCGAAATTCGGATTGAAAATACCTTTCCGGGAGCCTCCGGCAAATTTTAGGATTTGAATTTGGCAAAACGGACGCCGGATTTGGAATCAGCGCGCGAAAACGGTCAAAACGGACTACCCACTTGTGAATTTTGTGCAAGGGTTACTGTTCACCGCCGGAACAGTAACTCCGGCGATCGCCGGCGGCGGCCGGCGGCGGCGGGCAGCGGCGGAAGGCGGCGGAGGGCGCTCGGGCAGGCGGCGCGCGGCCGCGGGCAGGCGCTGAGGGCGCGGGCAGGCGCGGCGGGGGCGCGGGCAGGCGGCCGGTCCACGCGGCGGGCGTGCACCGAGCGGGGTGCCACGTGGCACGATCTTGTTGGGTGGCTCACAGCACCCGGTCCACGGATCAATGTTGGTGCACGGTGGACCGACGGTAGGACACGTGGCGGCTTGTGATTGGTTCGGTTTTGTGCTCCCGGTCCACGCAAGGGGTGGAGCAGGTGTACGCGACGTGCGGGGTGCGCGGTTCACGGGCGGTGCACGGTGGTTGGGACCACGTGGCGCGCCTCCATTGGCGGGTTCACGTGCACCGGGCGCAGTGAAAATTTTGGGGACTCAGAGGGAATTATTTGAAAAGATTTTCTGGTTTTTCCTATTAATCCCATCCGAGGGCTCTTCAAGGGGGATTTTCGACCCCTTCGAGACCTCAGCTCGAAGGGGAGGTGAGAGGGAGATTTCTTCTCCTTCAAGAGGAGATTACACCTACCAAGTTTCAGATTTTCGGGTGGCACGGATTTCGAGGTCTCGATTTTACGGCGCGGCGCGACGTTGCGTTTTCTGTGTTCTTCTTCGGCGCAGCAGCAGTGTTTTAGCTCCCCCGGCCTACCCCGAGCTTCTTTTTCTGTGATTTTTGCGCCGTTGGCTTCACGACAGGTAGGGCTTCATCTTTCATTTTGATCGCGCATTCTGATTTTGCTTCTTTGGCTCGGATCCCGAGGTAACAATGGTCCCCCTTTTTCTGTGAGGAATGTGAGGACAGCATCGGAGTATTTTGGCCATATCTTCGCGCACGAGCGTCTGATGGAGACGAGCTTATACAACTTTTTCATCTACAGATCGCAAGGAACGCGCTCGTATTTTTCTTGGAATTTTATGAGATTTATTTCGAGGTACCGTTGCGAAGCTAGCGACGCAAGGATCGCTGTGATATTTTTCTTGGAATTTTCTGGGCACTTTCTGCAGGAATATTACGGGTGTGCTAAAATGGTGGGAGCAAGGATTTGGAGTTTTTGGTATTTTCAGCTGTACGGATTGGGACAGTTGCACTTCAGGTGGGTGGTTGTTGCTTACCTCTATTTTGACATGCTCACTAGGAATATTAGAGTGACCCTTTTACTTGGACATCTTGATTAATCATAATCGGGGTTGGGTTATGCATGCCTGTGTGGGGATTGGGTTGCTATGTTAGCGTTTAACCTTGCATGTGGAATGGAATATTTATTTTGGACTATTTGATTATCCTGTTAGTGGTTGGTACTATTTGAGGATTTTATGACATGCATAGGTGGATAGTGATGCTTTATTATGGAACATGGATTATAGACATGTGTGGTTGGATAATGTTTTAGCATGATGGTTATATCTATGCGGAGCTATTAATTGTTACACATGTGGAACCACTATTGGACACCTTTTCCTTTATTTCCTTGAGAACACTTGCATGCTTGTATGGACATCTAGATAGGCCATCTTTTATCGCTACACTTTCATGCTGGAACTTGACTTAGGAGAAACCTTGTTTGCTTCTTTTCTCCTTTTCCTTAGTCAGGTGGTTCTTGTTGCTCGGGTTTGAGCAGGGGTTTGGGTTAGTGTAGCCGGGGCCTGGATTGTGGATTATGGGTTTTGGCGGCGACCGCGGATATTGGGCGGTTGACCGGATGTCGGTTATAGGACATCGGTGATAGGGCATGATTATGGACTACGGGGTTTTGTGGCAACCGCGGATAGTAGGCGGTTGACCAGATGTCGGATGTGGGACATGATTGTGATTGTGGGTTATTCCGGCTACCGCGGATATTGGGCGGTTGACCGGAGGTCGGTTGTTAAACCTGGTCGTGGATTTTGGGGTATTGCGGCAATCGCGGATTTTGGGCGATTGACCGAATGGTTACTTTTGCATCTGATTGGGAATCAGTTTTCTTTTAGTGGAGGGTTGTGTTCCACTGGGGCTTTATTGTTGTGATCCAGTCCTGCTTTTATCACACCGGCGCGGTTATTGCCCGGTGATGCTTTTATTACACCGGCGCGGTTATTGCCCGGTGATGCTTTCCTCGTGTGGGTCGCTCCCCTCGAGTTCCCCTCCGGAGGCCGGGGTCGGACAGTTATTGACGGTTTTGCTATCACATCGGCGCGGCTTTTTGCCCGATGATGAGGGCGGCAGCAGGAGTTTTGCTATCACATCGGCGCGGCTTTCTTGCCCGATGATGAGGGCGGTACAGATTGGGTTCATCTGGGATGGTTGGTTATTGTTTCTTATGGTTATTCCAGTCTAGGACTGCATTTTAGAGGCATGGTAGTGGTAGATCTCCCTTTTTCAGCAGTTTCATTTCTTACCACTCTTCTTTCCTTTTCGCCTCTGGTAGACCTAGTGGGTGCGTCAGAGTTTGAGGTTTTACCCACTAGGGGAGGCTACTGGTTTACTAGTAGTTCTCACCCCCATTCTTCTTTCCTCTTTTTCTTCTTCCTTGTTTTGCAGAGTCTTCTGCGGGTGCTACTGGACTTTCAGTGGCGGGTCGAGGAGAGAGGACGGCTGTGTAGATAGATCTCGAGGCTGGATGAGCGTGTTAGCTGGACTGTTGGTGTACCCAGGTTTTCCTCAGACGGTTGTACTTTCACTTTTGGGACTGGCTTTTGCCAGCAGGTTGTATGTATTTATTGTGAGCTGGGAGAGACTGATGTATCATTTATACTGATGTATTGTATTTTATTTCCAGCTTCAGTCTGAGATGTATTAGTTTTAGTTCAGCTCTGTTTTTATTGCTCATTTATTATTATCTCTTATGTATCTGAGCAGGTTTGGCGCTTCGTGTACGCGGGAAATACCGTGTGCACGGCGGATCTGTAGACGGGCCCGGGTTCTGGTTTACACCCGGGGCGTGACACATACGCTCCTAGTAGATCTTCTCCGCTCGCTCCACGACGCTTCTCGAATCCACGATCCGCGCCCAACGCTGAATCCACAGCGTCCAACGTCGAGTCCACGACGTCCAACCGAATCCACGGTCTTCACCCAATGGCACGCTTCGAATCCACGAACGCACCTCGCTCCGAATCCACGAGAGCGATAACACCTTGAATCCACAAGGCCACGCGAGTCCACGCGCCGATTTTGGGATAAATCGTTGATTGTTTGGGTGGTGATGATCCGCCGAATACTTAGATTAAAGATAGATCGGAAATACCATCTAAGTATTCATTGATTTGATTCTACTCAAAATGTGAGTATGGAAAACCTAGAATCAAATCAATCAATATAGATGAAGAACCATTGAATAGATCTAATGATTTCCGTTCTTCTCTATATATGTGGATTTTTCTTTTCGGCTATCTTTTCTTAATCAGCCGATCTATTGCGGATGCCCTAGAAATGAAAAGGTAGGGCTATTTATAGGTTAGAAACCCTAGGAAGAATATTCGGATCAAAAACAGCCTTTTCTGGAAAGAAATCCCGACGGCGATCCGGATCAGATTTGGCGATCCGGATTGCAGAAGCACAAACCACGATTTCCAGAAAATTGCCTGTTCGGGATCCGGATCGTAGTCCCCGATCCGGATCGTTCATACAGTTTTACCAGAATATCATGTTCGGGATCCGGATTGCAATTCCTGATCCGGATCGAAGAAGCAAACAGGTAAAACTAGTGTTCGGGATCCGGATCAGAGAGTGCTGCGATCCGGATTGAACCAGTGTATGAACAAACACCTTTCGGGATCCGGATTGAAAGCCACGATCCGGATCCTGAACATGTCCCATGTCCAGTTTTTGATGAATAAGCAATTAAAACCTCTTCCAGGTGTTTCTACACTATAAGAAGTATTCGGATCATCAAAATTCTTTAGTTAAACGTACCTGATCCTTTTGAATTCTTCTTTCTTGAGATTGAGGTATACGATCCAAAGTTTCTTCATCTTCAATCTTCAAGACTTAATACATTCACGAAATACGCCAACTCAAATTCCGTAACAATCTCCCCCTTTGGCGGTTTCGTGACAAAACACAAATCCACAAAGAAAATTCAAAAAGATATTTTTGTTGCTATCACCATACAACAAAAATTTACAAAAGAGTTCCAGAAATTAAAAACATGAGATAAACTCCTAAAACAGACTCTAGACTTAGACATCTGTAATCTCTGCACACAGAAAACATTCTTGACAAACAAATTCGTTAGATACCTCAAGAATTGAAACATTCAAAACCAAATACAGAGATAGAGTTTGTTCTCATCATGACATTTGAAAAATTCAGATATGTAAGAGAATCATAGTTAAAACCAACATATCTTCTAAGCAGTTGAAAACCAAATGTCAAAGTATGTTAGTCCAACATCAACTTGTTAGTCATATTACATGCCCAAATAGTTAGTCGAATAGTTAGTATAGAAGCATGTAAAATAAATCACAAAAGAAAAACCAAAGTTGAGTTGAGGTCATACTTACCTTGATATCCTTGATATTCACAATCATTGTTCAAAGTTCATTGTTAACTCTAACTCTCTCTCTCAAACTCTCTCCCCCTTTTTGTCACAAAACAAAGCCAAAACGTAGCATGAGCTACAATATGTAAGGAGGGTTAAAAGAAAACGTAAAGTTCTAATAATATGCACAAACTGAAAACTAAGCTAAAAGTAAGAATAACAACTAAGTCCTGAAAACTAAGAACCAAGAGTTACGAACTGCAAAAGAGTAAGATCATAGAAAAAGTGATCAGAAGGTGCTGCTCAGTCTGAAGAATCTGAACTAGTACAACTCAGCTTGCTCAAAATCCCTTTAAGCAAATTCTTAAGATTTGAGTACTTTTTCTTGATCTTCTTGTGTTCAGAGGAAATCTGCTGTATTTCTCTCGATATTCTCTCTTGTGTAGCAGAGAGTCTTTGATGTTCTGACGAATCGATTCCAAAACCTCTGTGTCAGTTGTCCGTGTCTTTGAGTGCGATGGACGCTGTGTAGATGCAGATGGTGCATCCGGTCCCGCAACCCATGGAGATTCAGTTTGCAGAATTCCAGAAAGTGAGCGAGCTCTAGTAAGAGGCCCACTATGCTGACTCGTACTTCTTTGAACATTTCTTCTTCTTGTATATTGTCTGGTCGTGGAGGCAGATTTCATAAGTCTCTTTCCTTTGGTGAATGTCCTGTCCTCTTCATCAATTTTTCGCTGAACATCCTTGAAGAATTCGTCCCATTCTTCTGTATCGTAATCTGAGCTGTCTTCATTGGCTTCGTATGGTTTGTCTTGAGTTGAGACGCCTGGTTCTTCTTTAACAGATGAGCTCCCGGGCATCATTGCGACCAGTAACAGAATCAACCAGGAGAATGCCATCGATTCTAGTGCTTTGAGTTTAAGAAAATGTCCTGTGAAAACCAACTCAAGAACATATGAAAAATTGTCAATTTTGAAAAATTTGAAAACATTGTACCTAGACAATCATAATCATGTAGAGAAGCCAAGAATCAAATTAGTTTTCCAAAAAGAATTTTAAAAATAGATCAATCCATGATTTACAAAAATTCCTCTTTTATGCCCTAAAACCGAATTTTTAGAAATCGAAGCCTAAAAACTCGTTAATCAAGTAAAATCCCAGCATAAAAGCAAAACTAATTGACCCAGAGTTCTTATTTCAAAAGAAATTTGATCAAAAACCATTCACAAACGAAAAAGTTCCAATTTTTCAACTCACGTTTGATGAAAAACCATAAAAACTGTGAAAAACCGAGTTTTGATCATGAAAACTTACTTGAATCCGAAGAACTTTGAGTTTGAAGCTCCAAGAAGCAAGAAATCTAGAGAGAGAAACTCTAGAGGCTTGAAAACCAGAGATTAGGGTAAAGAAATCAAAATCTGTATGTTTCTATATAAAACCCTAGCCGTGATCCGGATCGGCCGAGAATGTGATCCGGATCGGCTACCCGCAGGAAAAATCCTGCGTTCGGGATCCGGATCACTTGTCCCGATCCGGATCGGCTACACCTTTTTCTTCAGAAAAATTTAGAAAAATTCAATAAAATCCAGAAAAAGTATGTAAGCACTTTACCATGTCAACTTTAAACAAATGGCATCGTTTCATACAACAAGAAATAGATTATGCAAAATCTATCAAAAATATCCAAAAATGAAACGAAAATTTACGAAAGTTAAAACACTTAAAGTTGAACAACTTCAATTACATCTATCCTGATCTTATGTGTAATGCCTTTATCAAATCATCAATTTTGGTAAAGAAAATGAAATACCAAGATCAATAGATGTTTGAAATCCCAGATAAGTTAGATAATATATCTAGACAATCTGTTGAAGGAGTGGCTCTTTGAGCATCTTTTAAAAAAATCCCACCTTATACCAACCATGAAATACGACTGAGTCAAGTATTTCAATATGAATTTCATCAACAATTTTAAAACAAAAATTTGCTTTTCATTCATGGAGTATCTTTTTTTTCTTTCATTTTCTCCATGTGGTGGTAGTTTTCACACTCCTCATTGGGATGTAACTCTTTCCACATCTTTTGAGCATTTTACATTTCATTGACTCCCCCTCAATTGGCTATCAATTATTTAATATATAAGGTATTCAACCAAACCATTGATCTCGAATTCATACTCGACTAAGCAATCAAATATGATAATGACTATACCAAGAGATCATTGAGAGAGAAATTGACTTTGATCACTTAAAAGATGGTTTAATTAACGTAAATGATCATTGCAACATTGAAATATTATGACATCAAAAGCATAATAAATTTCTAAATGCATAAAAGGATGCAATTAAAGTCAATTATGATTTATGCTCAATTAATGTCCTATGTACAAAACATAGATAAAGAACAAAACAAAAACAAAAACAAAACCTAACCTAAGCAAAGGTTTCAAAAGAGTTTATTTCAAGGAAAGCATGCCAATTGCTTTACGCAAGTGAATAAAACGTTTTTGATCCAAAGGTTTTGTTAAGATATCAGCTAATTGATCCTCAGTTGAAATATATGACAGTTGAAGAATGTTTGATTCAACTAGCTCTCTAAGAAAATGATATCTAAGTTCAATATGTTTTGTTCTAGAGTGCAACACAGGGTTTTTAGAAATGTTAATAGCACTAGTGTTGTCACATAAAATGGTTACCGAAGATGTTGAAATCCGGAAATCGCTCAACACGCTTTTCATCCAAATCAATTGGGTTGAACAACTTCCTGCAGAAATGTACTCCGCTTCGGCAGTCGAGAGTGCTATGCAGTTCTGCTTTTTACTGTGCCATGCAACAAGGCAGTGGCCAAGATAGAAGCATGCACCACTCGTGCTTTTCCGGTCATCCACCGATCCAGCCCAATCGGCATCTGAGTATCCAACAATATCCAAAGTCGTTCCCATAGGATACCAAATTCCGAAATTGATTGTACCTTTGATATATCGGATGATCCGTTTCACCGCTTTCAGGTGAACCTCCTTCGGTGCTGATTGATATCTCGCACAAATCCCAACACTGAAGGATATATCCGGGCGACTAGCCGTGAGATATAGTAGACTTCCAATCATACTGCGATACAGTTTCTCGTCTACATTCTCACTATGTGATTCACTTCCAAGTCCCTTATGGCTAGTTCCCATTGGAGTCGGAAAATCCTTAGAATTTTCAAGATCAAACTTTTTGACCAACTCCAGTGCATACTTGGATTGACACAAGTGAATTCCTTCATCGTTTTGTTTAACTTGTAATCCAAGAAAATAAGTCAATTCGCCCATCATGGACATCTCAAATTCGCTTTCCATGGTCTCCGCGAATTTAGAAGCATCATTATCTCTTGTTGCTCCAAAAACAATGTCATCGACATAGATTTGAGCAACTATGAAATTGTTTTGATAATGCTTCACAAAGAGAGTCCTGTCAGCTCCCCCTCGAGTGTAGCCCTTTTCCAAAAGGTGCTTTGTCAACCTTTCGTACCATGCTCGCGGTGCTTGTTTCAGACCGTAAAGAGCCTTTTTCAGACGAAAAACATGGTTAGGTAGTTTATGATCCACAAAACCTTTCGGTTGAGCTACATAAACTTCCTCATTTAAAAACCCATTTAAAAAGGCGCTCTTAACGTCCATTTGAAATAATTTGATTTTAAAATGACAAGCAATCGCAAACAATATACGAATGGACTCGAGTCTAGCTACAGGGGCGAAAGTTTCATCAAAGTCTATACCTTCTACTTGAGAGTAGCCTTGAGCAACTAACCTTGCTTTGTTCCTGATGATAGTACCTTCTTCATTTTTCTTGTTCTTGAAGATCCATTTGGTACCTATCACATTGTGTTGCTTCGGAGGCTTCGTCAATTCCCAGACTTTGTTTCGCTCGAATTGATGGAGCTCTTCCTGCATTGCTTTAATCCAGTAATCATCTTGGAGAGCTTCATCAACATTCTTTGGTTCGATTTGAGATACATAGCATGCAAATCCGCAAACCAATTGTCTCCGTGTTCTAACTCCTTCTTGTGGATCTCCAATGATGTTCGATTCAGGGTGATCCTTGGAGATGCGTAACGTTTGAGGTAGAGGAGTAGACGGAGGTACACGAGATGATTCCTGCACATCAGATAACTTGAAGAACCGTTAGATGCATCATTATTATCGAAAGAATTGTTAGAAGAAGATGCATTAGCAGGTGTATCATCATCAAGAGAGATATCGAGGGTAGATTTTTCAGATTCAAAGTGAAAAGCTTCATCTACCTTAACATTTATCGATTCTACGATCGTCTTAGATTCTAAGTTAAAAACTCGATATGCTCTGCTGTTTGTAGAATAACCTAAGAAAATCCCTTCGTCACTTCGAGAGTCAAATTTTCCAAGATTTTCGCGATCACGTAAAATAAAACACCGACTCCCAAAGATACGAAAATATTTGATGTTAGGTTTTCTACAAAACCAAAGTTCATATGGTGTATTCAAAGTCCCCGGGCGCAAATACACGCGATTGATAACATAGACAGCAGTGTTCACCGCTTCAGCCCAAAAATATAAAGGTAAGTTCCGGCTGTGAAGCATAACACGTGCCATCTCCTGTACGACCCTGTTTTTGCGCTCGACTACACCATTTTGTTGAGGTGTGTAAGGTGCGGAGAATTCATGTTTAATGCCATTAGAAGTGCAAAAATCAATGAATTTGGAATTTATGAATTCCCCACCTCTATCACTCCTAACTCGAGTAATCCTATCATTCTTTTCTATCATAATACGATTGCAGATTTCGAGAAAAGAATCAAAGTATCAGCTTTTTCTTTTAAGAATGCTACCCAAGTATATCTAGAAAATCATCAACCAACAAGAAAATATACCATTTACCTCCCAGAGATGGTTGACGAGTTGGCCCCATTAAGTCCATATGCAAAAGTTCCAAAGGCCGTTTTGTACCTATGTGGTTCAAGTTCTTGTGTGCAGTCCTAGACTGTTTTCCCTTTTGGCAACCGCCACACACAAGGTTTTGTTCAAAAGAAAGTTTCGGAACCCCCTTGACCACATCTTTATTTGAAATTCTAGCAAGTTCCTTAAAGTTTATGTGACCTAGCCTTTCATGCCAAAGTGTTTCATTTTTCAAAGATGCTAGGTTACATTTTTCAGAAATCTTAGAAGGAACTACATAACAATTGTTTTCTGATCTAACCCCCTTTAAAAAGAAAGCATGGTTCATGTCAGTTACAGTGCATTTATCAGATGAAAAATTAACTGAATAACCACTATCACACAGTTGACTTATGCTTATGAGGTTAGTCTTAAGGCCATGAACAAATAACACATTATCTAGAACCGGGCCATCTGGAATAGCTACCGTTCCCTTTCCAACAATTTTGGAAGACCGACCATCTCCGAAAACAACAAGTCCTCCGGAGTTTTTCTCAAATGTTTGAAAACAGTTTTTATCGCCGGTCATATGACGGGAACACCCGCTATCCAGGTACCAAGACGAACTATCATATGCATGCAAGGAAACATTGGTAGCAAGACAGGGAAAGATTTCACCTTTGCGCACCCAAACCTTTTTGAATGCGTCGGTAATGGTCGTGAAGTTGATTTCCTAGGTGAGAGCGTCTTGCTTGAAGAATTGCTGCTCCTTGATGATGTCGTCTTGAGCGGTGTACTACCAAGGCTCTTTTCCTTCAATGAATTGCAGTTGTTTTCCGAGGAATAGCCCTTTTGGTAGTCATTGCAAGATGTGCTTGAGGTGTGCGTTTGGCTTCCGTCTTGCAATTTCTTCTTATGTGCCCTGAAATGCCACAACGAAAACATACCTTGGTTCTTGTCGATTCCGAGGAGGATGTAGTAGGTTGTTGTCGTTGCTTGTCGTGAACACCGGTGTCGGAGGAGGAGATACCGACTGAGGCACAAATACTGTACCACTCGAACTTGGAATGTCTCCAGTTTGAGTGTATCCGAGGCCGAACTTATTTCTTTGACCAAGACCAAGAAGTCTGTCCAACTTACTCCTTCCAGAAGAAAATCTCTTTAAGTCATCCTTTAGTTGGCGTATGGTCTCCGTCATTTCCAATTTTTCCTGTCGAGCCTCGCCGTTGAGCTTCAAGAAGTAATTCGCTTTGTTCACCATATCCATATAATTCTTCTCGAATTGCTCATTGGACTCTTGAAGGGAAACATTTGTCTTAATCAGATTGTCCCTTTCCACTTCAAGATCGGTTGAGATAGAGGTTACTCTTTTTACTTCATCTTCAAGATCCTGCAATCTCTCTTTCAACCCCTTGTTTTGTTTAGCCAGTTTCTTTGAATCCCTCAAAAGCTTATGGTAGGCTAAAGCAAAATCTTCACCTTCCGAATCATCTGATTCATCGTCCGTTGCAATCTTTTCAACAGTGGAGTTGGACAGTGAGTCGGATGTACTTGCCATTAAGCACATGAAGGGTGAAGATGTAGTGGACGCGTGGAAAGCTGTCGCGTTGTCTTCTTCATCACTTGACGATGACTCATTTGACGTGGAGTTGTCATCCCAAGTAACGACTTGCATCGCTTTCTTCTTTGCCGGATTCTTGTTGGGACATTCCGTTGCAATGTGGCCGTAGCCTCGACATTTGAAGCACTGAACTTGTCCCTCAGAACTTTTCTTATCCTTTGAGAAGTTCTCTTGCTTTCTTGACTTGTGCTTGAAGAACCCTTGCCTTTCTTCGACTTTCCGAAGGATGGAGTTTTGCTTGAATTTCCCCTTCGAAAGTTGCGGCGAAACTTCCTTGTCAAGAGAGCGAGCTGCTTCTCAAAGTCCTCCATAGAAAGGTTCTCGTCGTCGTCCGAGGAGGATGAATCCGCGTCTTCTTCTTTAGTTGATTTCAATGCGTAACCTGAAGACTTAGAAGAGGATGCCTTTCCAGAAGAATAGTTAGTAGGAAAAGTCATTTCATAAGTTTGTAAAGCACCTACTAATTCTTCTACACGCATTTCGTCCGGGTGTTTAATTGTTTCAATGGCTGCGACCTTCGGGCGAAATCGTTCAGGAAGAGTTCTTAGAATTTTTCTTACAACTTTAAATTCTGGAATCTTCTCTCCCAAGTTAGCACATGAGTTCACGATGTCTTGCAATCGTGTGTAATAGTCAGTGAAGGATTCATTCTCTGCCATAGAGATAGAGTCAAACTTGCTCGTAAGCATTTGCAGTTTCTGAATCTTCACTAAGTTAGTTCCCTCATGCGTAACTTGAAGAACATCCCAGATTTCTTTCGCAGTCTCACATGCCGAGACGCGAGAGAACTCAGTTTGTGACAAAGCATTAAATAGAGCATTAATCCCTTTGCCATTGTAAGAAGATAAGTCTATCTCTTCCTTGGTCCATTTCGACCTAGGTTTTAAGGTGCGAACATCATCTAAAATTTCAGTTGGATTAGACCATCCTAATTCAATTGATTGCCACACCCTTTCGTCGATGGAAATTAAAAAGCTTTCATCCGTACTTTCCAGTACGCATAATTTGTTCCATCAAAGAAAGGGGGTCGATTGATGTTTCCACCTTCAACCATTGTTTACAACCCTATTCCCGCTCTGATACCACTTGTTGGGTTTAGGTTAATAAGGATCTAAATAGGGGAAAAAACACCTAGAGGGGGGTGAATAGGTGTAAACAATAAACACTCAAAAAATCATTGCGCGATAAAACCCAATGCGGAAAAATAAAAGAACACGCAAGATTTTTACGTGGAAAAACTCCAAACCGGAGTAAAAAACCACGGGACCGATAACACGGCGAAATCCACTAGAATTAACACACGTACAAGGTGATATAACGTACTCACAGACGACTCAACCTTTTACCATACGCTCCTAGTAGATCTTCTCCGCTCGCTCCACGACGCTTCTCGAATCCACGATCCGCGCCCAACGCTGAATCCACAGCGTCCAACGTCGAGTCCACGACGTCCAACCGAATCCACGGTCTTCACCCAATGGCACGCTTCGAATCCACGAACGCACCTCGCTCCGAATCCACGAGAGCGGTTGCACCTTGAATCCACAAGGCCACGCGAGTCCACGCGCCGATTTTGGGGTAAATCGTTGTTTGTTTGGGTGGTGATGATCCGCCGAATACTTAGATTAAAGATAGATCGGAAATACCATCTAAGTATTCATTGATTTGATTCTACTCAAAATGTGAGTATGGAAAACCTAGAATCAAATCAATCAATATAGATGAAGAAACATAGAATAGATCTAATGATTTCCTTTCTTCTCTATATGTGGATTTTTCTTTTCGGCTATTTTTCTTAATCCGATCTATTGCGGATGCCCTAGAAATGAAAATAGGGCTATTTATAGGTTAGAAACCCTAGGAAGAATATTCGGATCAAAAACAGCCTTTTCTGGAAAGTTTTACCGACGGCGATCCGGATTGGATTTGGCGATCCGGATTGCAGAAGCACAAAGACGATTTCCAGAAAATTGCCTGTTCGGGATCCGGATCATAGTCCCCGATCCGGATCGTTCATACAGTTTTACCAGAACATCATGTTCGGGATCCGGATTGCAATTCATGATCCGGATCGAAGAAGCAAACAGGTAAAACTAGTGTTCGGGATCCGGATCAGAGAGTGCTGCGATCCGGATTGAACCAGTGTATGAACAAACACCTTTCGGGATCCGGATTGAAAACCACGATCCGGATCCTGAACATGTCCCATGTCCAGTTTTTGATGAATAAGCAAATAAAACCTCTTCCAGGTGTTTCTACACTATAAGAAGTATTCGGATCATCAAAATTCTTTAGTTAAACGTACCTGATCCTTTTGAATTCTTCTTTCTTGAGATTGAGGTATACGATCCGAAGTTTCTTCATCTTCAATCTTCAAGACATATTACATTCACGAAATACGCCAACTCAAATTCCGTAACACCCTCTTTTTGCTGTGGTATTTTCTGGACAGCATCAACTTCTCCGATTTATATCTTGAGCTAGGAGCATTGGATCAACTATGTTAAGAAGACGATTTCGAAAATTTCGCAACGAACGCAACCGTAATTTTTGTTTTTTGAGCACTGTACAGAGGTGAAAAATGCTCTTTTTCTGTGCTTTAGATAGCAAATAATGTTTGCACCGTTTGATTTATGCAAACTTACTCATGATGGTGAAAACTGTTTTTCGGTTCAAACTAACGAATCTTGGCTGTGGATGCTAGATGGCTAGCTCATGCTAGTATGGATTGTGATAGATGGGCAAAAAGCATATATTATGGTTTGTATTAACATCAATTATATAGTACATGAGAAGGTATTTCTATGGTAATAATGACAACCATAGTAATAATATAACTAGGATTACATGCTATATAATCCTACGCTATAGATGGTAAGTAATATATAGTATAACAACCATAGTAATAATATAACTAGGATTACATACTATATAATCCTACGCTATAGATGGTAAGTAATATATAGTATAGAAACAATAAAGATAATACTAAATATATCGTAACATCCCCCCGCAAGCTAAGCATCAGGTGGACGGATGCGAAGATTGAGCCGTAATATCGAAAACCGAGAGGGTGGCAAGGGCTTGGTGAAAATATCAGCAAGTTGTTTATCAGAAGAGATATGAACCAACTCTAAATCACCAGCCTGAACTTTTTCGCGCAAGAATTGATGATCAAGTTCAATATGCTTTGTGCGAGCATGAAGAACAGGATTTGCCGCTAGATAAGTAGTGCTTAGATTATCACAGTAGATGCTAATAGGTCGCCAGAGGAAAACACGAAGATCACGAAGTAGACGACGGATCCATATCGTCTCCGCAAGCGCGTAGGCGACAGCACGGTATTCTGCTTCAGAACTAGAGCGAGAAATGGTGGGCTGCTTTTTGGCGGACCAGGAGATAAGATTGGGCCCTAAAAATATACAATATCCAGAAGTAGACCGGCGTGTATCTGGACAACCGGCCCAATCAGCATCTGCAAATGCGACAAGAGAGGGATTGACACAGCGAGATATAGGCAGTCCATAAGTCAGCGTGCCCCGAATATATCGTAGAATGCGCTTAACCGCTTGCATGTGTGGTTCACGAGGAGCATGTAGATACTGGGCAACAGAGTTGACAGCATATGATATATCCGGTCGGGTGAAAGTAAGATACTGGAGAGCACCAACAAGCTGACGATAGTTATAGGGATCCTCAAGAAGTTGCCCTTCATGAGAAGATAGACGAGAGGTTGGAGAGAGAGGACTAGAGACGGGCTTACTATCAAGAAAACCATGGCGCTGAAGCAGCTGATGCGCATATTTGTGCTGAGTCAGATGAAAACCAGAAGATGACCTATTTACCTCAATGCCCAAGAAATAATGTAGCGGTCCGAGATCCTTCATTGCAAATTCCTGCTGTAAGGTGGTAATAAGAGCCCTTAGAAGAGAGGAGGAACTGCCAGTGACAATAATATCATCAACATATAATAGAAGAATAAGAGTGCCAGAAGAGGAGTGACAGATGAACATTGAAGGATCAGCAGTGCTCCCAACAAAACCAATTTCAGATAGAAAGGACGTAAACCGTTGAAACCAAGCCCGAGGTGCTTGCTTAAGACCATAGATGGCTTTGCGTAGACGACAAATATGATGCGGAAAAGAGGGATGCACAAAACCAGGCGGTTGTCTCATATAAACTTCTTCAGAGAGTGTGCCATGAAGAAAAGCATTCTTCACATCAAGTTGTCGAAGAGACCACCCTGAGGAGAGGGCCACCGAAAGAACAGTGCGAATAGTGGTCGACTTGACAACGGGAGAAAAGGTCTCATCAAAATCAACGCCTTGTTGCTGTTTATAACCTTGAGCCACAAGCCGAGCTTTGAGACGCTCAAGAGACCCATCCGCCTTCTGCTTTACTTTGTATACCCATTTACAACCAATAAGATTAACAGGCGAAGGAGGTACAAGATCCCAAGTAGCATTTGTCAGGAGGGCATCAAACTCCTCAGCCATGGCAGCGCGCCAACCTGCATCCTGAAAAGCCTCATGAAATGAGTTAGGCTCAGTAGGTAGAGCAGAATCCGTAGAGGCCAGTAAGGAGGTAGACTCAGTTAAACCCTTAGTCATAGATCGAGTGCGCATAGGATGTATGCGGGGAGGTGAAGAAGGCTCAGACGGCACTATAGTAGGCTGAGGGGAGGGCGGACGATCAGAGGTGGACGGTGGTGGTTCAACAATAGTAGATGTAGTAGCAGCAGATCGTGTAATGTGTCGTCTGGTATAGACACGAAGTTCTGATGGACCAACGGCAGTGGCATCGTTCCCATTCCTAACCTGTGAGTCATCAGAATTCAAGGTAGAAGGAAATGTTGATAAATTCTCAGACGGTGAAACAGGTGGACGTGTACCGGAACCACTCTCAGCAGAGGGGCGTGTGAAGGAGAAGCCAGAGATTGCATCAATGGTAGAAGGATTCTCACCCAGCAAAGGAGGATTTGAAACAAAATTTTGAAACATATCAAGGTTGGAAAAAGTAGAGGAAGGAGAAGAAGAGAATTTAGAAAGACAAGAAAACGGAAAAACAGTTTCCACAAAGGTAACATGTCGAGAAATAAAAACCTTGCCAGTGCTGGGATGGAGACATCGAAAACCTTTATGTTTATCAGAGAGTCCTAAGAAGACGCAAGGAAGTGACCGAGGAGAGAGCTTGTGAGCTGCAATATCCTGCACATCAGGGTAACACAAACATCCAAAAACTTTGACAAGTTGCAAGTCAGGGAAGAGCAACCATGCAGAATTTCATATGGCGATTGTCCTTTTAAAACAGTAAGAGAGGGAATTCGATTCACAAGAAATACAGCAGTTTGAATGGCATCAGCCCAAAAACGAGGAGGCATACAAGCTTGAAATAGTAAACTTCTAACAACGTTAGTTAAATGTCTATGCTTCCTTTCGGCGAGGCCATTTTGTTGAGGAGTATAAGGACAAGAAAAACGGTGAAAAATTCCATTTTGTGAACAAAGGTTGGAAAACTTATCATTTACAAACTCCGTACCATTATCAGATTGGAAAATCTTGATTGAGCTATGAAATCTGTTTTCCACCATTGCTTTAAATTCGAGAAATTTGTCAAAAACTTCGTGTTTAAATTTCAAAAGGTAAAGCCAAGAAAACCGAGAATAATCATCAATAAATATAACATAATATTTATAACCAGAAACAGATGGAACAGGTGATTGCCACACATCAGAATGCACAATATGAAAGGGAAAAGCAGATTTAGATTCCGAATCAGAAAATGAGAGTTTAACATGTTTTCCCATGTTACAAGCATTGCAAACAGATAATGTCAAAGCAGAATTACCATCAGAAATAATGTTATTATTTTTAATAAATGCCGAAAGAACAGGAAGATTGGGATGACCTAATCGTCTATGCCAAACATCGCTACTAAATCTAGATGCAACAAGACCAATCTGTTGCTTATTCCCTACACTTGCAACTTTAGAAGGAATTGGATAGAGTGATGTTCCCGAGCTAGGGCAGTGCAGAAGCTCCGTCCTTGTTACCTTGTCCTTCACAGAAAAACCAGAAGAGTTAAATTTAAAAGAATTATTGTCACGACAGAATTGACACACCGAAAGTAAATTTTTCTTGATGGAAGGAACAACAAGAACATTTTTAAGAGCAAAGGATTTAGAAGATGTATTCAATTGAGTTTCACCTATCTGAGTAATATCAAGTAAATTTCCATTACCAACTAGAATTTTCTCATGCCCAGTATAAGGTTTGGAAGAGGAAAGAATACCAGAATTCGCGGTCATGTGATTGGAAGCTCCAGTGTCTGGATACCACACTTCCTCAGCAGGTTCATAGAGATTCATAGCAGCAAAAGTTTGAGGGACATCATCGGCCACGAATGAGTGATTGAAGCGTTGTCTGCATTGAAGAGCAGAATGGTTGTACTTTCCACAGATCTGACATTGTGTGCCAGACTTCAAAAAATAAGATTGTTGATTTGGAGTATAAGGTTGAGGAAGATTATTGGGTGAAGAATGTGGATAGATTCCAGGAGATCCACGACCAGGATATGAGTTGTATCTACCGCGATGTCCTCGACCACCGCGATATCTGCCTCCACGACCTCCACGATTTCCGCGTCCACGATTTGCATAGAGAGCTTCGCTGTCGATAGTGGGAATGGCAGGTGATGTTGTTGAACTAGTACGACGTTGTACTTCTGTTTCTTCTTGCATCAAAAGTGGACGAAGTTGATCAAAAGTAGGCTTGTTTCGGTGTGTATTAAGGAGGGCGCCGCGCGGGCCGCCTGCAGGCCGCATGCCGCGCAGCAAGTGCACCGTCGGGGCACTGCGACGGGTTGGGGCCGCGCGGGGCTGTCCGCGGGCTGCGCGCGCGCCGCACAGGTCGGTGCCGTGCGGGGAACTTCGCCGCGCGAAGTCCGGGGACCGCATCGGGTCCTCCGTCTTTCGACTTTTGAGTCGCGACGGATTCTAGTCGCTTAGTGAGTCTTTCCCTGTCCTACAGGAGCGCAGGACGTTGTAGACCCAACAGGCACACGGTCACGGACGAGTCGAGCGCCGGACGACACGCACGAGGTGGGTACATTCCCGGGGATTTTGGGAATAGGCTTATAATGATAGAAATAATATATTTGGGGCAAAGGTGAATAGTAAGTCACTATCTAATTATGTTACTAACCCTGTTACATCGTTTTTACTTATACGTTTGATTATGAGGCTCGTGTTTGCTACACGCACACCAGCGGTTTGGCCACCGCAAGGGTGTGCTTTTTCGAAAAAGTGGTACGTTGACCCGTGTACCCCGCGCGACGGTGGCGTAAGGAGGGCGGCCCTCATCGGTGGGGGGTGTGAGCGGTGATGCCGAGGTTGGTGCTCGGCGGCCGACACCGGGATAGGGGCTCGGTGCGGTGGTCGGGAAAGGTGCCCGGTTTTGTTTGGTACAAGGTATGGTTACTGTTGACGGTATTTGAGGAGGACGGTTGCTCCGGTTATTTATGGTTTGCTATGTTTTAGCCCTTTTGCTTATTATACTATTTCTAGTCACTGACTTCCCACTCCGTGACAGGTTCGTCCATGGGCGAGTGCTAGGGCACTCGTGAGGCCGCGAGAGGGCTGTTCTGACATTTAGCGACTTCAGACACAGTGACTCTTCTTTCCCTTTTCCTTTATTATTCATGTTAGTTAGTCGTGGATTGCGATACCCCCATGGGGTCGAAGTGGATGTTGCCTTTTCTTTCATATATGCGAATAAATGTTGTTCCTTTCCTTACTTGGCCGTTGTTAACAATGAAAAACAAAGAAAACCGTTTGCGAAAACTGCTTTTAAAACGTGGGTGTCGTGTGGGCATCGGTTTTTAAAACCTTGTGGAATTTATGTGGTTTCGAACTTGTGACACCCCCGAAATTTGGATTAGTCCTCTATATAAATGATATAATAGGACTAAAATCTCTAACCCGGCTATAGCATTTTGGATGGTTGCAAGATCCAAGAGGAACAAGAGAGTTAAGCGTGCTAGAGCTAGAGTAGTTCTAGGATGGGTGACCCCCTGGGAAGTGGGGCGTCACAGTTGGTATCGGAGCCATTCACCAGCCGAAAATGTGAGATGAGTCTCGGCTGAGCCAGGGTTATTTAGCGGGTAGAGCGAGGCTCCCCGGCTAATGACCGTTGTGAGTGGAGTGCAGCTCCTCACAAGGTCGGCTAAGGCTAGCGAGATGAGTCTCACATCGCCTGGTGCTTGTGAGTGTGCTTGAGCCTGACGTGGACGTCAGGGCTTAAAGGGGGGAAGAATGTGACACCCCCGAAATTTGGATTAGTCCTCTATATAAATGATATAATAGGACTAAAATCTCTAACCCGGCTATAGCATTTTGGATGGTAGCAAGATCCAAGAGGAAAAAGAGAGTTAAGCGTGCTAGAGCTAGAGTAGTTCTAGGATGGGTGACCCCCTGGGAAGTGGGGCGTCACAGAACTGGTTTTACAAAATTCGGCATCGGGTGGGTGCCGTTTTCAAAATTCTGTGCATTTATGTGGCTTTGAAACAGATTTTCTAAAACAACGGCGTCGAGTGGGCGCCGCTTTCAAAACCCTGTGATTATTTATCCTTTCAAATCGACGGCCTCTATGTTAGATGTTGAATCTAGTAGTTCATGTGAAATGAATGGTTGTATGTGTTCGAGACTCCAACTAATGTGGTTAAAGACTGTATGTGATGTACTTCGTGTTGCACTTTGTAGTTGAGACGCCGTGCATATACAAAGGAGACTCTGCCCGTTTGCAGAGTGAATTTGTATATGCGGCGGGTCTGGGCGCGCGCCGGGGAGTAATAGTTTTCAAAAAAAATATATAGCTGAATTGGGAGCATCGGTGGCTCTTCTTCCGCGCATTTAAACCCCCGGGGCGTGACAGCAGGCGGCCCCAGCCCGCGCGGGCGCCCCTCATGCGGGCGGCCCCGCGCGGCAGCAAGCCGCGCGGGTGCGCTGCCCGCGGTGCGGGCGGCACCGCGCGGCCCCAACCCGCGCAGGCGCCCCTCCCGCGGGCGGCCCCGCGCGGGCACGCAGTCCGTGGGTGCGGGCGGCCTCGCGCGGCCCTAGCCCGCACGGGCGCCCCTCCCGCGGGGGACCCCGCGCGGCAGCAAGCCGCGCGGGCGCGCTGCCCGCGGGTGCGGGCGGCCCCGCGACGGCAGCATCCGCCTCGACGATGGCGGCTGCGGCGGCGGCGGCGCGGTGGTCCCCGTCCCCGAACCGATCGGCAAGACCCAAAAGAAATTTACGAAACCTAAACAAAACGGTAAGGGCTCACCTTGAATCGCGAGGGATGGAGGAGAAGGATCGTCCACCTTTTCCTTTTTCTCTTCCTCCGGATCATGGAGTCCCACGTCGGAGAAGTCTCGAGCGAGAGCGAAAAGAGATTGGGTTGCCTGTTCCTTCCTCTCCTCGCTTCTGATCGCTCCCCAGACACCCTAGCCGCACGGTCGAGAAAAAAACGAAGGAACCCCAAAAGAAACCCTAAGTCCTATTTATAAACCCCCCGTTCAACTAAAATAATAATAATAATAATAATAATAATAATAATCAGCGGCTAACAGTTACCTCGAAAAGCGTGCAGAACGTCCGCACGGATCCCGGAATGTCTGAAAGGGGTCCAAACTTCGTAATTAAGTTCTGGGAGATCTCGGGGTCGGAATTCGAATCCGATCGCACCATCGTTCTCCGTTTCGCGAGCTCTATCGCCTAAAATTACCCGCGAGCCCCGACGGATCGTCCAGAATTAAGCAAAAATTTGCACCCGCCGGATTCTCCACCCGTGGGAAAAAGGAAAGAGATTAACCGGAAGAAAATAGCGGGTCTTACATCACTCACCACTAAAAACAAGTTTCGTCCCCGAAACTTAACTCCCATTCGCGGCAAACAGGACTGGGTAGCACTCCCTCATTTTCGACTCGGGTTCCCAGGTTGCTTCACGTTCCTCCTGGTTGCCCCAAAGCACTTTTACGTAGGGGATCGTCCGATTTCGCAACTTTTTGTCTTCCCGAGCTAGGATCCGCACCGGTACTTCCTCGAAACTGATGTCTTCCTTGAGCTCGACTGCAGTGACGTCAAGCACCCGCGACGGGTCGGGGAGGTACTTACGGAGCATGGACACGTGGAACACGTCGTGCACCCGGTCAAGGTTTGGCGGCAGGGCAAGGCGATAGGCCACCGAGTCGATGCGCTCCAGGATCTCAAAGGGCCCCACATAACGTGGGCTCAACTTGCCTCTCAGCCCGAACCGCTTCACCCCTTTGGACGGCGAAACTCGCAGTAACACATGCTCCCCCACTTGGAACTCCAAGTCGCGACGACTCTGGTCCGCGTAGTTCTTCTGTCGACTCTGGGCGGTCACCAGCCGCCGCCTAATGAGGCGCACCTTTTCCTCAGTCTCTTCCACCAAATTCGGTCCCAAAAACTTTCGCTCCCCCAGATCGTCCCAACAAATCGGGGACCTGCAGCGCCTGCCGTACAGGGCTTCGTACAGCGCCATACGGATACTAGCCTGGTAGCTGTTGTTGTAGGCGAATTCCACAAGAGGTAGGTGGCGTGACCATCCATCTCCCAAGTCAAGTACACATGCTCGGAGCATGTCCTCGAGGATCAGGATCACTCGCTCAGACTGTCCGTCCATCTGAGGGTGAAATGCGGTGCTGAAGTGTAGTTTGGTCCCCAAGGCCTGGTGAAGACTTTGCCAAAAGTTCAAGACGAACCTGGTGTCCCTGTCTGAAGTGGTTGATGCCGGTATTCCGTGTAACCTCACAATCTCGCCAATATAGATTTGAGCCAATCGATCGCGCATCCGGGTGGTGTGGATGGGTAGGAAGTGAGCTGACTTAGTTAACCGGTCTACAATGACCCAGATCGTGTCGTTTCCCTGTTGTGAACGCGGGAGCACGGTGACAAAGTCCATCGTGATTCGCTCCCACTTCCATTCCGGCACCGGTAGTGGTTGCAACTTCCCCGCCGGCCGTTGGTGCTCAGCTTTCACTTGCTGGCAGATCAAGCAGTGCGCTATGAACTGCGTCACATCCCTCTTCAGCTTCGGCCACCAAAAGGTCCGTCTGAGATCCCTGTACATCTTGGTGCCTCCAGGGTGTGCCGCATAGGGGGCGCAATGGTTCAATCAGTCAGGATTTCATCTTCAGAGCTGAGTCGAATGGGCACGGAAATCCGCCCTCGAAACC
>JAQOTM010000050.1:384920-434529 GCA_029168755.2 Tillandsia fasciculata | reverse complement strand
CACGACAACAACGACAACAACCTTATTCTCCTCGGAATCGAAGAATCAAGGTATGTTTTCGTTGTGGCATTTCAGGGCACATAAGGAGAAATTGCAAGAGGAAGAAACGCACACAAGCATCTTTGCAATGACTACCAAAAATTCTTTCAAAGAAATGCAAATTCAAAGGAAAAGAGCCTTGGTAGTTCACCGCTCAAGACGACATCATCAAGGAGCAGCAATCTTCAAACAAGACGCTTTCACCTAGGAGAATAACTTCACGATCATTACCGACGCACTCCAAAAAGGTTTGGGTGCGCAAAGGTGAAATTTTCCCTTGTCTTGTTACTAATGTTTCCTTGCATGCATATGATAGTTCGTCTTGGTATCTGGATAGCGGGTGTTCCCGTCATATGACCGGTGACAAAAACTGTTTTCAAACTTTTGAGAAAATCTCCGGAGGACTTGTAGTTTTCGGAGATGGTCGGTCTTCCAAAATTGTTGGAAAAGGAACGGTAGCTATTCCAGATGGCCCGGTTTGAATAATGTGTTATTTGTTCAAGGCCTTAAGACTAACCTCATAAGCATAAGTCAACTTTGTGATAATGGTTTTTCAGTTAATTTTTCATCTGATGAATGTACTGTAACTGACAAGAACCATGTTTCTTTTTAAAGGGGTTAGATCAGAAAACAATTGTTATGTAGTTCCTAATAAGATTTCTGAAAATTGTAACCTAGCTTCTTTGAAAAATGAAACACTTTGGCATGAAAGGCTAGGTCACATAAACTTTAAGGAACTTGCTAGAATTTCAAATAAAGATGTGGTCAAGGGGTTCCTAAACTTTCTTTTGAACAAAACATTGTGTGTGGCGGTTGCCAAAAGGGAAAACAGTCAAGGACCGCACACAAGAACTTGAACCACATTGGTACAAAACGGCCTTTGGAACTTTTGCACATGGACTTAATGGGGCCAACTCGTCAACCATCTTTGGGAGGTAAATGGTATATTTTCTTATTGGTTGATGATTTTTCTAGATACTCATGGGTAGCATTTTTAAAAGAGAAAGCTGATACCTTTGATTCTTTTCATGAGATTTGCATCGTATTATGATTGAAAAGAATGAAAAGATTACTCGTGTTAGAAGTGATAGAGGTGGAGAATTCATAAATTCTAAATTCATTGATTTTTGCACTTCAAACGGCATTAAACATGAATTCTCAGCACCCTATACACCTCAACAGAATGGTGTAGTCGAGCGCAAAAACAGGGTCGTACAGGAGATGGCACGTGTTATGCTTCATAGCCGGAATTACCGTTATATTTTTGGGCTGAAGCGGTGAACACTGCTGTCTATGTATTAATCGAGTGTATTTGCGCCCGGGAACTTTAAATACACCATATGAACTATGGTTTTGTAGAAAACCTAATATCAAATATTTTCGTATCTTTGGGAGTCGGTGTTTTATTTTACGTGATCGTGAAAATCTTGGAAAATTTGACTCTCGAAGTGACGAAGGGATTTTCTTGGTTATTCTACAAACAGTAGAGCATATCGAGTATTTAACTTGAATCTAAGACGATCGTAGAATCGATAAATGTTAAGTAGATGAAGCTTTTCACTTTGAATCTGAAAAATCTACCCTCGATATCTCTCTTGATGATGATACACCTGCTAATGCATCTTCTCTAACAATTCTTCCGATAATAATGATGCATCTAATGGTTCTTCAAGTTTATCTGATGTGCAGGAATCATCTCGTGTACCTCCGAGTACTCCGTTACCTCAAACGTTACGCATCTCCAAGGATCATCCTGAATCGAACATTATTGGAGACCCACAAGAAGGAGTCAGGACTCGGAGACAATTGGTTTGCGGATTCGCATGCTATGTATCCATGATCGAACCAAAGAACATCGATGAAGCTCTTCAAGATGACTACTGGATTGAAGCAATGCAGGAAGAGCTCCATCAATTCGAGCGAAACAAAGTCTGGGAATTAACGAAGCCTCCGAAGCAACACAATGTGATAGGTACCAAATGGATTTTCAAGAACAAGAAAAATGAGGATGGTACTATCATCAGGAACAAAGCAAGGTCTAGTTGCTCAAGGCTACTCTCAAGTAGAAGGTATAGACTTTGATGAAACTTTCGCCCCTGTAGCTAGACTCGAGTCCATTCGTATTTTATTTGCGATTGCTTGTCATTTTAAAATAAAATTATTTCAAATGGACGTTAAGAGCGCATTTTTAAATGGGTTTTTAAATGAGGAAGTTTATGTGGCTCAACCGAAAGGTTTTGTAGACCATAAACAACCTAACCATGTTTTTCGTTTGAAAAAGGCTCTTTACGGTCTGAAACAAGCACCGCGAGCATGGTACGAAAGGTTGACAAAGCACCTTTTGGAGAAGGGCTATACTCGAGGGGGAGCTGACAGGACTCTCTTTGTGAAGCATTATCAAAATAATTTCATTGTAGCACAAATCTATGTCGATGACATTGTATTTGGTGCAACAAGAGATAATGATGCTTCTAAATTCGCGGAAACCATGGAAAGCGAATTTGAGATGTCCATGATGGGCGAATTGACATATTTCTTGGATTGCAAGTGAAACAAAGTGAAGAAGGCATCCATCTGTGTCAATCCAAGTATGCAATGGAGTTGGTCAAGAAGTTTTAGAAAACTCTAAAGATTTTCCGACTCCAATGGGAACTAGCCACAAGGGATTATGTGACACTTTTGGATTAGTCATAATAAATGATATAATGGACTAAAATCTCTAAGGCTATAGCATTTTGGATGGTAGCAAGATCCAAGAGGAACATGAGAGTTAAGCGTGCTAGAGCTAGAGTAGTTCTAGATGGGTCCCCCTGGGAAGTGGGGCGTCAAGTTGGTATCAGAGCCATACAGCCGGAAATATGAGATGAGTTTTCGGCTGAGCCATTATATAGGGGTAGAGCGAGGCTCCCCGGCTAATGACCGTTGTGAGTGGAGTGCAGCACAAGGTTAAGGCTAGCGAGAGAATCTACATGCCTGGTGCTTGTGAGTGTGCTTGAGCCTACGTGGATATGGCTTAAAGAAGAATGTGACTTTGGAGTCTAATATAGATATAATGGGACTAAAATCTCTAACGGCTAGTGGCAAGATCCAAGAGAACATGAGAGTTAAGCGTGCTAGAGCTAGAGTAGTTCTAGGATGTGATGGGAAGTTTGCGTCACAGATTAGGATGAATCTCTTAGAAAGTGTAGACAGATGCTTTACGCAGCATGATTGGAAGTCTACTTTACCTCACGCTAGTCGCCCGGACATATCCTTTAGTGTTGGGATTTGCGCGAGATATCAATCAGCACCAAAGGAGGATCACCTGAAAGCGGTGAAAAGGATCATCCATACGTCAAGGAACCGTGAATTTCGGAATTTGGTATCCTATGGGAACAAGTCTTGACATTGTAGGATATTCAGATGCCGATTGGGCAGGATCTGTGGATGATCGGAAAAGTACGAGTGGTGCATGTTTTTATCTTGGCCATTGCCTTGTTGCATGGCATAGTAAAAAGCAAAACTGCATTGCACTCTCGACTGCCGAAGCGGAATATATTTCAGCGGGTAGTTGTTCAACCCAACTCATTTGGATGAAAAGCGTGTTGAGCGACTTCCGAATTTCAGCAACTTCGGTAACCATTCTTTGTGACAACACAAGTGCTATAAATATTTTCAAAAACCCTGTGTTGCACTCAAGAACAAAACACATTGAACTTAGATATCATTTTCTAAGAGAGCTAGTTGAATCAAATATTCTTCAACTTTCCTACATTTCAACTGAAGATCAATTAGCTGACATCTTAACAAAACCTTTGGATCAAAAACGATTTATTCATTTGCGTAAGGCAATTGGAATGCTTTCCTTAAAATAATTCTTTTTTTGAAACCATTACTTATGTTAGGTTTTGTTTTGTGTTTTTGTTCAGTATCTATGCTTGTACATAGAACATTAATTGAGCATTAGTTATATTGACTTTAACTGCATCCTTTTATATAATTAGAAATTTATTATGCTTTGGATATCATAATAATTCAGTTGATGCAATGATCATTTATATCAATTAAGTCATCTTTTAAGTGATCAAAGTCAATTTCTCTCTCAATGATCTCTTGGTATAGTTTTTATCTTATTTGACTATTAGTCGAGTATGAAATCGAGATCAATTTTTGGTTGAATACTTTATATTTTAAATAATTGATAGCCAATTGAGGGGGAGTTAATGAAAATTGTTATGCTCAAAAGATGTGGAAAGAGTTACATCCCAATGAGGAGTGTGAAAACTACCACCACATGGAGGAAAGAGCTACCACCTCGGTCGTCCGAGTACTGTGTGCAGCTACCACATGTATACCAAGCATGGTTTTTCAACTTGATTAGATAAAATGCTTTTTAGAATACTTGACCTTGTCAAATTCCAAGGTTGGTATAAGGTGGGAATTTTATTGAAAGATGCTCAAAGAGCCACTCTCTTCAACAAATTGACTAGATACATTATCTAACATATTTGGAATTTCAAACATCTATTGATCTTGGTATTTCATTTTGTTTACCAAATTGATGATTTGATAAAGGCATTACTCATAAGATCGTGATAGATGTAATTGAACTTGTTCAACTTTAAGGGATTTAATTTTTATAAATTTTCGTTTCATTTTTTGGATATTATTGATAGATTTAGCATAATCTATTTCTTTTGATATGAAACGATGAATTTTGTTTAAAGTTGATGCGCAAAAATGTTTACAATCTTTTTCTGGATTTTCTAGAATTTTTCAGAATTTTTTCTGAGAAAAAGTTTGGAGCCGATCCGGACTGGACAATCCGTTCCGAATCCCGAACGCAGGAATTCCTGCGGGTAGCCGATCCGGACTGGATTCTTGAGGCAGTCCGGACCGCGGCTAGGATTTTATATAGAACAAAAGGGTTTTGATTTCTTTTTACTTCAATCTTTTGTTCCTAAGTCTCTAGAGCTTCTCTCTCTAGAAATCAACCAATTTGGAGTCTTTCCAACTCAGGTTCTTCGATTCAAAGTTAGTTTTCATGATCAAAACTACGGTTTTTCACTATTTTTATCTATTTTGCTCAAAACCTGAAGGAAATCATGTAACTTCTTCGTTAGAGATCGGTTTTTGGTCAAATTTCTTTTGAAATAAGAATTCTGAGTAGATTAGTTTTGATTATATGCTAGGTATTCTCTTGATTAACGAATTTTTAGGCTTCGATTTCTAAAATTTCGATTTTAGGGCATATAATGAGAATTTTTGAAAATCATGGAATTGATCTATCTTTAAAATTCTTTTTGCAAAACTAATTTGATTCCTAGTCTCTCTACACGATAATGATTGTTTGGGTACAATTTTTTAAATTTTTGAAAATTAACAATTTGTTCGTGTTCTTGAGTTGTTGCTCACAGGTTTCTCTTTTTCACAAGCAATAGCCGAGATGGTATTCACGTGGTTAATTGTCTTTCTTGTTGGCATGGTGCACACACGTGCGTCTATAAAAAGAGAACAAGATGAATCAATTCAAGAAGAGACAAGAAATGTTTGTCAAAACGGTTCAGATTCAGATGAAGAAGATTGGGAAGAAATTTGTAAACAAGCACAACAAGCTGTTGATAAGGAAGACAGGTTGTATTTAAAGAGCAAAAAGCTAATGAAGTCTACCTCAACGACCAAGCAATATACTAGGCAGAAAAATGTCAAGGGAAGTGGAATTCAAATCAATGAACCCCTCTCCAGAGCACACTCACTTCCTAAAGAATCTCCATGGATTGAAGGCCAGAATGCACCGTCTGCATCTACGCTACATCCATCGACTTCCAGGAGAGACACTACATGTCACGCCCTGGGTGTAAACCGGAACCCGGGCTCGCCAACAGATCTGCCGTGCACACGGAATTTCTCGCGTACACGAAGCGCTTGTAACCTGCTCAGATATAATATAAACAATTAAAGAGCATAATACAGAGCTGAAATAGAAGAACCACATAGTATCTCAGACTGGAACTAAAAATAAAGCTGAAATAAAAGTACAATAAACTCCCAGCTCACCAGAAATATACAACCAGCTGGCCAAAGCCAGACCCAAAAATAAACTACTGTAGTCTGAGATACAAAAAGTGGATACAATAAAAGCCTAGCTAATCTCTCGGTCGGGGTAGATGATCTAGCTAGTCCGCGATTCTCTTACGTCGATCTGCCGCTGAAGGCCCAGCAGCTCCCACAGACGACTCTGCAAAACGAAGGGAAAGAGACAGAAAACGACAATGGGGGTGAGAACTACTAGATAAACCAGTAGCCTCCCCTAGTGGGTAAAACCTCAAACTCTGACGCACCCACTAGGACTACTAGAGGCAAAAAGGAAAGAACAGTGGTAAGCTATAAGGGCTGCTGAAAAGGAAACTGCTACTACAATGCCTCTAAATGCAGTGCCAAAAAGATAACTGTATGCATACAACTATAGGGCTAACCGCCCAAGAAACCCAATCAAAGGGCCAGGAAACACTGGCACTGCCTGCTCTGTCATCACTCACAACTATCCAACCGACCGGCAGCCGTCACGGTCAAAAGCCTACTCCGGAGTGGCACTCCAGGGGAGCGATCCACACGAGTAAAGTATCTCTGTATCAAGCATCTCTGTAACCAATGTCTCACAATAGCAGGACTGGATCATGACTATGATCAAAGTGGGAAGACTCCATCCACTAATGCAATCCCGATCCCCAATCTGATGTGATAATACTCAGTAAGTGGGAAACTCCATCCACTAGAGAAAAGCCCGATACCCAATCTGATGCAATAAGTAACATCCGGTCAACCGCCTAATCTCCGCGGTTGCCGCAACACCCCACAAGTCCAAAATCTGATAAAGTAGTCAACATCTGGCTAACCGCCTAATGTCCGCGGCTACCATAATGCCCCACAATCTATAATCGAGTCTTACCCGTCCCCGACTCGATGACCTCGACTACACTATCCCAAAACCCTGCTCAAACCGAGCCATATGCATCTGAATAACAAGGAGAACAATGAAACATGGTTTCTCCTAAGTCAAGTCCCAATATGATAGTGTAGCCATAAATAGGGGCCTAACTAGATGTCCAAATAAGCATGCAATTGTCCCCTTTTAAAACCGTAGAAGAGTGTCTGATGTTTATTTTAAAAAGATTGATCTTAATATACCAACAGGATAAGTCATTTGCATGCGAGAATAGGATATAGCATTTGTCCCAACAATAGTGTCCCAATTTAACATAAATGAGCTGTCATATAATTTGTGGGGTCTACTCATGCAATTCACAATTGGAATATCGATTATCAGTTTTGAAATAGGGGATCTCTAATACTCCTAGTGAGTTAGTCAAAAATGAGGTAAGCAACAACCACCCACCTCTAAAAGCGTAATCCACACCCAAAAGCCTCCTTGCTATCCACAGTCCTCTAATCCCGCAACTCACTGAAAATAGTGCACAGCTGTACAGAACAACGCACCCGGTATAAATACAAATCCCAAAAATACAGTATTTGCTATTTTCCAAACAACACGGAAAAAGAGGAGTTTTTCACCTCTGTACAGTGCTCAAAAAAATCAAGAAAAATTACGGTTGCGTTCCTTGCGACGAGTAGATCGAAATCGACTACTTATAAGCCTTGATCCGATGCTCCTAGCTCAAGATATAAATCGGAGAAGTCGATGCTGTCCAGAAAATACCACAGCAAAAAGAGGGGTCAAAGAAGCCTCAGGAACTGTGCCAAAAGTGCGAAATGGAGCGAAGTGATCAACAGGACAATCGAAGCCTTACCTCCTAGGAACGCGCTGCCGTGGAAATCGCTCAAAAATTCTACTCGGTTAGAGCACAGGAATTTTCCGACAGAACTGCGACGGAAATGGGCCAAAAAAATGGAAATCGTCGAAGTGCGCCGCGTCGCAGATAACTCGCTATGGGTAACTCCAAAAATTCTGAAATTTTTAGGGGAGAGAGAGGACAGAGAGAGGAACAATTTTCATATAGGCCACAAGCTCTTATTCTCTATCTACAATTCGGAATTGGTAGTGAGAAAGGGAGAGAGGGAGAGATGGCTTAAATAATGGGCTAAGGAATCTTTCGGGCTCCACACAAAATCCGGCCCAAACAGGAAACACCAAAACTGACCAACCAGAACGCGCCACGTGTCCTCAAAACAGGAAACATCCATGCAAGGCCGCTCAGAAATCGCCACGTGTCACCCAGGGAGCACGTGCCCGGTCCCCGCACCGGGTTTTCCGGATCCTGTCAGCCAATGGGGTGCTGCCACGTGTCACCTCCCCGCCGCCTCTATTGACGCCGTCCAACCAATCAAGAGCTGACACGTGGCAAGCTCAACCTTCCGTGCTCCCGGTGCACGCCTTGCCGGTGGACCGACCCGCCTGCGCGCCTGCCCGCGCCTGCCCGCGCTGCCCGCGGCCGCGTTCCGCCTCTGCGCCGCCGCGCGCCGCCTTGCTCTGCCGCCTGCCGGTCGCCGCCGGTCGCCGGAACAGTGTTTCCGACGGCCGGAGTTACTGTTCCGGGAGGAACAGTAATTTTGGCGCCGAAAATAAGTAAATACACCATTTTGATCGTTTTCGCGCGCTGAGTCCAAATCCGCTGTCCGTTTTGCCAAATTCTCATCCGAAATTTTGTCGAAAGTCCCCGGAAAGCCCACTTGATCCGATTTTCGCGCCGGATCTATTTCTGAGATCCGTTTTCGACTCTACTAGCTTCGATACACTGTGTGAGCTTCCTGTAGTCACTGTAATCACTGCAACAGTCTCTGCGGAAGTCCGGATCATCACATCCTCCCCCACTAAAAAGAGTTTCGTCCTCGAAATGAGACCAAACTAAACAACAATCCTCAGTTCGATGTCTCAAATAAGTAGGGGTGGGTATCTCTCATCCCCGACTCGAGCTCCCACGTAGCCTCACGCTCGTCATGATTGCTCCAAAGGATCTTCACATAGGGAATGGCTCGACTGCGCAATTCTCTCACCTTTCGATCCAGATCCGCAGTGGGCGCTCCTCATACCTCAAATCCTCACTAATCTCGAGTGGTGTGAAGTCGATGACGTGCGATGGGTCGAAGACGTACCTCCTTAGAGTAGAAACATCAAATACATCGTGGACACCAGCAAGCCTCGGAGGAAGTGCAAGTCGGTAGGCAACTGGCCCGATCCGCTCCAATACCTCGAAGGGTCCAATATATCGGGGGTTAAGTTTCCCACGAATGCCGAACCTCCTGATTCCTTTGGACGGCGAGACTTTCAGGAATACATGATCTCCAACCTGGAACTCTAAGTCTCGTCGTCGAACATCGGCATAGCTCTTCTGTCGGCTCTGGGCGGTCTGAAGATGCTGTCGAATCACTTGGACCTTCTCCTCTGCCTCTAACAATACGTCTGGACCCAAGGTCCGCCTCTCGCCCACGTCATTCTAATAAAGCGGTGATCGACACTTGCGTCCATACAATGCTTCAAACGGAGCCATCTAAATGCTCGCTTGGAAGCTATTGTTGTACGCAAACTCAGCCAACGATAAGTGTCGAATCCACCCTCCGCCGAAGTCCAAGACGCAAGCCCTCAGCATGTCCTCCAGGATTTGTATAGTCCGCTCTGACTGCCCATCAGTCTGCGGATGAAAAGCTGTACTGAACCTGAGTTGAGTCCCCAGGGCTGTCTGCAAGCTCCTCCAGAAACGCGAAACAAACCTCGGGTCTCTATCTGATACTATCTAGGTTGGTACTCCATGCAGTCTCACTATCTGTAGTGAACTGGAATTTTGGTATATAAATAAATGTAAATAAAATGGTATGAAATGCTATTTTATTGAATTTATTGAGGTAAAGGTTGACCTGGAAACGAATTGGGCCCAAATCGGGATTAAAATAAGAGATCTGGAATTTTATATGAGAAAGTGGGCCCAGATTATAAGTGGAAAATTCACAGTTTCGAAAAATTCCGAGAAAATTACGGGAGCTCCGTAAATGTGTTTCAAGGCCACAGTAAAAAATTTCGCGTTGATCGGACACCCGGATTGGGAGAACGGGCTCCGCCAGCGAATTCAAATACAGTGGGACTTTTGGTAAACCAAAAGGGGTCCAAATTGAAAAATTTAAGTACCAGGAGGTAAATCAAGTTAAACTGTGGCTGCCCGTCAAATTTGAGCAAAAACGGGCGAAAAACGGGCGAGAACGGACGAAAACGGGCGAAACTGGGCTTGGGCCCAAGTTTCGGGCGCCCGAAAGTGGGATCCGGGCTCCCGGAAAGTACTGTAGCAAGTGGGCTTTCGGGCTGCAGTGAACCGGGTTCGGGCACTGTAGCGAACCGGTTACTGTAGCAGCCCGGTTCGGATTTCGATGCGCCCGGAAGTTACTGTGCGCGCCCGGAAATCTACTGTAGCGCACGGATCCCGAGGCAGTTGGCACGGATCCCGAGGCACGGGCACGGATCCCGAGGTAGTGGGCTCGAATCTCGAGGCGCGGGCGCGAATCCCGAGGCAAATTTTCGCTCGCGACGCGCTGTGGCGCGCGGCACGAGGCGCGCGGTAGGTGGGGAAATGCCACGTGCCGCCTCCCTATTGGTCGCCCTGACCGGGGGAGCGTGGGCGTGCGCGGGGAAGGCGCGACGCGCCTGGCGCGGTGTCAGCGGGGCAGGCCACGTGTCGGCCCCCCATTGGCCGGTCAGCGCGACGTGACGCGCTGACGGGACAAGACGCAACCACCGCAAGCGGTAGTGCGGTCCACGTGGCAGCCTCTGATTGGCTGCCACCGGTCCGTGGTCGCGGTGCACGGGTCCAGGGACACGTGTCACACTCCGGTTGGCCGAGCGTGGTGACGTGGCGCTGAGCTGGCGCAGCGTGGACGCGTGGACCGCGGCTCGGGCGGTTACTGTAGCCGCCCGAAAACTTTCGGGCGCCCGAAAGGTGCGCCCGAAAGTTCGGGTTTGGCCTATTTAGGCCCGAAACGGCCCGTTTTTCCTTCTTTTTCCCTTTTTGGCTTCACCCGAGCGTACCAGGAGGAGAACCGGGCGATTTCGCTCGGGGTTTTCGGGGGCGCATGAGCGCGCCGTGGACTCCGTGGATCGCGCAAGGTGCTCCAAAAAGGCTTATTGGACGCGATGGACGTCGAGGCATTGTCAAGGTAGGCCCGTGTGTCGTTTTTGCGGTATTTTTGGCACAGTTTTGAAGTTTCCTTTTGGATTTTGGATTTGACCCCATGCCCACGTGCGTGATAGGGACCCAACTTTGCTGTGCCGTTTTACTGCGCGAGTTTTGCGGGCGTTTTGGGCACGCCTCGTTTTGCGTGCCGCTCGGGGGAAATATGCTCCGTTTTGCGTGCGGATTCGACCAATATGTACAGTTTTGGGCGCGAGCTTAGAAAATGTGCACCGTTTTGCGTGCAAAGTTGGAAAAGAAACGTGCACCATTTTGCGTGCCAATACGAGGTATGTGCTCCGTTTTGCGTGCAGGTTGGACTAACGGGCACCGTTTTTCGTGCAGACTCTAACAATACGTCTCGTTTTACGTGCAGGGTTGGAAAGATGTACACCGTTTTGCGTGCAACCCTACAGTCAGATGTGCATCGTTTTGCGTGTAGTTTCGAGATACGTGCACCGTTTCGCGTGCAGTTCGTGTTGTTGCGCACCGTTTTGCGTGCCGTCGCTAATATTATGCACTGTTTTGCATGTAGGGTTGGAAAAATGTGCACCGTTTTGCATGCAACCCTACAGTGAGGCGTGCGCCGTTTTGCGTGCAGATTTGAGGTACGTGCACCGTGCTGCGTGCAGATCGTGTTGCCGCGCATCGTTTTGCGTGCCGGCTGATGTGGCGCGCATTATTTTACGTGTGGGTTTTAATGACATGCACCGTTTTGCGTGCAGGTATAGAGGACGTGCACCGTTTTGCGTGCGGACTCAGCGAATGCGCGCCGTTTTGCGTGCAAGCTCAAGGAAACAAGTGGAATCGCGTGGAGACCAATTGCAAGTGTCTACAAGCAATTGGGTACACTACAAGGTGGGGGATTCTGCCGAAATTGGGTGACCTCTCCCCTTGCTCCTTTGCTTTTCGATCCAGAAGCATGATAGTAGCCTGTTAGAGGCGTTAGGAAATCATGATAGTAATGGCATGCATAGAAAAATATGTATTATTTTGTTCTGGAGATGAAAATAATTGCATGCTTGAAGATAATTAGCTATTTATGATTGTGATAATGTTAGGGTCTAACCCTAGGAATCATGTGAGACATAAGGGAAAAGAACATGTTGGTAGTAAGACTAGGAGAAAACCTAGATTTAGGTTTAACGAGTGGCATGAGGACCTAGGAGATATACCAAGATCGACGAGTGGCATTATCTTAGAAAAAATAACCTAAGGTTGGGAATAGAGTGTTAGACATAGAGTCAGAGAACTCTAGGTTAAATAAGTTATGGAACTTAGGTAAAGGAACCTAATTGGAACTAATAGGGTTAAACTCTAATGAGGAGATAGAGTTAATGCAACCCTAGGTTAAACATGGAACAGGAAAATAGAGTTAGTAAAACTCTAGAATTCAGTAAGGAATCAGGAAAAAGGGGAATTTGATTCCCAAGTTAGAGAATTAATTAATGTAACCCCCAGAAAGTCATAGGACGTCTGGGTAAATGGATCAATTAGTTTAACTGCAATCTGAGTTAAATAGGGAAAATGAAAAATGATCAAATATGGAGATATGAAAGGAAAAGAAAATGGAAATAGGGTTAAGAAACTCTTATGTTAGGTAAGGTTGAAAGTAACTAGTGTCCTAGTTGTTGGGTTTAGGTTAATAAGGATCTAATAGGGGAAAAAACACCTAGAGGGGGGTGAATAGGTGTAAACAATAAACACTCAAAAAATCATTGTGCGATAAAACCCAATGCGGAAAAATAAAAGAACACACAAGATTTTTACGTGGAAAAACTCCAAACCGGAGTAAAAAACCACGGGACCGATAACACGGCGAAATCCACTAGAATTAACACACGTACAAGGTGATATAACGTACTCACAGACGACTCAACCTTTTACATACGCTCCTAGTAGATCTTCCCGCTCGCTCCACGACGCTTCTCGAATCCACGATCCGCGCCCAACGCTGAATCCACAGCGTCCAACGTCGAGTCCACGACGTCCAACCGAATCCACGGTCTTCACCCAATGGCACGCTTCGAATCCACGAACGCACCTCGCTCCGAATCCACGAGAGCGATAACACCTTGAATCCACAAGGCCACGCGAGTCCACGCGCCGATTTTGGGATAAATCGTTGTTTGTTTGGGTGGTGATGATCCGCCGAATACTTAGATTAAAGATAGATCGGAAATACCATCTAAGTATTCATTGATTTGATTCTACTCAAAATGTGAGTATGGAAAACCTAGAATCAAATCAATCAATATAGATGAAGAACCATTGAATAGATCTAATGATTTCCGTTCTTCTCTATATATGTGGATTTTTCTTTTCGGCTATCTTTTCTTAATCAGCCGATCTATTGCGGATGCCCTAGAAATGAAAGGTAGGGCTATTTATAGGTTAGAAACCCTAGGAAGAATATTCGGATCAAAAACAGCCTTTTCTGGAAAGAAATCCCGACGGCGATCCGGATCAGATTTGGCGATCCGGATTGCAGAAGCACAAACCACGATTTCCAGAAAATTGCCTGTTCGGGATCCGGATCGTAGTCCCCGATCCGGATCGTTCATACAGTTTTACCAGAATATCATGTTCGGGATCCGGATTGCAATTCCTGATCCGGATCGAAGAAGCAACAGGTAAAACTAGTGTTCGGGATCCGGATCAGAGAGTGCTGCGATCCGGATTGAACCAGTGTATGAACAAACACCTTTCGGGATCCGGATTGAAAGCCACGATCCGGATCCTGAACATGTCCCATGTCCAGTTTTTGATGAATAAGCAATTAAAACCTCTTCCAGGTGTTTCTACACTATAAGAAGTATTCGGATCATCAAAATTCTTTAGTTAAACGTACCTGATCCTTTTGAATTCTTCTTTCTTGAGATTGAGGTATACGATCCAAAGTTTCTTCATCTTCAATCTTCAAGACATATTACATTCACGAAATACGCCAACTCAAATTCCGTAACAATCTCCCCCTTTGGCGGTTTCGTGACAAAACACAAATCCACAAAGAAAATTCAAAAAGAATATTTTTGTTGCTATCACCATACAACAAAAATTTACAAAAGAGTTCCAGAAATTAAAAACATGAGATAAACTCCTAAAACAGACTCTAGACTTAGACATCTGTAATCTCTGCACACAGAAAACATTCTTGACAAACAAATTCGTTAGATACCTCAAGAATTGAAACATTCAAAACCAGCTACAGAGATAGAGTTTTTCTCATCATGACATTTGAAAAATTCAGATATGTAAAAGAAGCATAATTAAAAACCAACATATCTTCTAAGCAGTTGAAAACCAAATGTCAAAAAGTGTTAGTCCAACATCAACTTGTTAGTCATATTACATGCCCAAATAGTCAGTCGAATAGTTAGTATAGAAGCATGTAAAATAGATCACAAAAGAAAAACCAAAGTTGAGTTGAGGTCATACTTACCTTGATTAGTCATTGATATTCACAATCATTGTTCAAAGTTCATTGTTAACTCTAACTCTCTCTCTCAAACTCTCTCCCCCTTTTTGTCACAAAACAAAGCCAAAACGTAGCATGAGCTACAATATGTAAGGAGGGTTAAAAGAAAACGTAAAGTTCTAATAATATGCACAAACTGAAAACTAAGCTAAAAGAATCGTTAAAAAAAAATAATCCTGCACAATAAGAAAAGGTCAGTTTTCAGAATCGGAATCTTCAGAACTTGTGCAACCAATCTTGGACATTATCTTTCTTGTATATTGTCTGGTCGTGGAGGCAGATTTCATAAGTCTCTTTCCTTTGGTGAATGTCCTGTCCTCTTCATCAATTTTTCGCTGAACATCCTTGAAGAATTCGTCCCATTCTTCTGTATCGTAATCTGAGCTGTTTTCATTGGCTTCGTATGGTTTGTCTTGAGTTGAGACGCCAGGTTCTTCTTTAACAGATGAGCTCCCGGGCATCATTGCGACCAGTAACAGAATCAACCAGGAGAATGACATCGATTCTAGTGCTTTGAGTTTAAGAAAATGTTCTGTGAAACCAACTCAAGAACATATGAAAAATTGTCAATTTTGAAAAATTTGAAAACATTGTACCTAGACAATCATAATCATATAGAGAAGCCAAGAATCAAATTAGTTTTCCAAAAAGAATTTTAAAAATAGATCAATCCCATGTTTTACAAAAATTCCTCTTTTATGCCCTAAAACCGAATTTTTTGGAAATCGAAGCCTAAAAACTCGTTAATCAAGTAAAATCCCAGCATAAAAGCAAAACTAATTGACCCAGAGTTCTTATTTCAAAAGAAATTTGATCAAAAACCATTCACAAACGAAAAAGTTCCAATTTTTCAACTGAGAAAAACCATAAAAACTGAGAAAAACCGAGTTTTGATCATGAAAACTTACTTGAATCCGAAGAACTTTGAGTTTTGAAGCACCAAGAAGCAAGAAATCTAGAGAGAGAAACTCTAGAGGCTTGAAAACCAGAGATTAGGGTAAAGAAATCAAGAATCTGTATGTTTCTATATAAAACCCTATCCGTGATCCGGATCGGCCGAGAATGTGATCCGGATCGGCTATCCGCAGGAAAAATCCTGCGTTCGGGATCCGGATCACTTGTCCCGATCCGGATCGGCTACACCTTTTTCTTGAGAAAAATTTAGAAAAACACAATAAAATCCAGAAAAAGTATGTAAGCACTTTACCATGTCAACTTCAAACAAATGGCATCGTTTCATCCAACAAGAAATAGATTATGCAAAATCTATCAAAAATATCCAAAAATGAAACGAAGATTTACGAAAGTTAAAACACTTAAAGTTGAACAAGTTCAATTACATCTATCCTGATCTTATGTGTAATGCCTTTATCAAATCATCAATTTTGGTAAAGAAAATGAAATACCAAGATCAATAGATGTTTGAAATCCCAGATAAGTTAGATAATATATCTAGACAATCTGTTGAAGGAGTGGCTCTTTGAGCATCTTTAAAAAAAATCCCACCTTATACCAACCATGAAATACGACTGAGTCAAGTATTTCAATATGAATTTCATCAACAAAAGTTTGCTTTTCATTCATGGAGTATCTTTTTCTTTCATTTTCTCCATGTGGTGGTAGTTTTCACACTCCTCACTGGGATGTAACTCTTTCCACATCTTTTGAGCATTTTACATTTCTTTGACTCCCCCTCAATTGGCTATCAATTATATAATATATAAGGTATTCAACCAAACCATTGATCTCGAATTCATACTCGACTAAGCAATCAAATATGATAATGACTATACCAAGAGATCATTGAGAGAGAAATTGACTTTGATCACTTAAAAGATGGTTTAATTAACGTAAATGATCATTGCAACATTGAAAATATTATGACATCAAAAACATAATAAATTTCTAAATGCATAAAAGGATGCAATTAAAGTCAATTATGATTTATGCTCAATTAGTGTCCTATGTATAAAACATAGATAAAGAACAAAACAAAAACAAAAACAAAACCTAACCTAAGCAAAGGTTTCAAAAGAGATTATTTCAAGGAAAGCATGCCAATTGCTTTACGCAAGTGAATAAAACGTTTTTGATCCAAAGGTTTTGTTAAGATATCGGCTAATTGATCCTCAGTTGAAATATATGACAGTTGAAGAATGTTTGATTCAACTAGCTCTCTAAGAAAATGATATCTAAGTTCAATATGTTTTGTTCTAGAGTGCAACACAGGGTTTTTAGAAATGTTAATAGCACTAGTGTTGTCACATAAAATGGTTACCGAAGATGTTGAAATCCGGAAATCGCTCAACACGCTTTTCATCCAAATCAATTGGGTTGAACAACTTCCTGCAGAAATGTACTCCGCTTCGGCAGTCGAGAGTGCTATGCAGTTCTGCTTTTTACTGTGCCATGCAACAAGGCAGTGGCCAAGATAGAAGCATGCACCACTCGTGCTTTTCCGGTCATCCACCGATCCAGCCCAATCGGCATCTGAGTATCCAACAATATCCAAAGTCGTTCCCATAGGATACCAAATTCCGAAATTGATTGTACCTTTGATATATCGGATGATCCGTTTCACCGCTTTCAGGTGAACCTCCTTCGGTGCTGATTGATATCTCGCACAAATCCCAACACTGAAGGATATATCCGGGCGACTAGCCGTGAGATATAGTAGACTCCAATCATACTGCGATACAGTTTCTCGTCTACATTCTCACTTTGTGATTCACTTCCAAGTCCCTTATGGCTAGTTCCCATTGGAGTCGGAAAATCCTTAGAATTTTCAAGATCAAACTTTTTGACCAACTCCAGTGCATACTTGGATTGACACAAGTGAATTCCTTCATCGTTTTGTTTAACTTGTAATCCAAGAAAATAAGTCAATTCGCCCATCATGGACATCTCAAATTCGCTTTCCATGGTCTCCGCGAATTTAGAAGCATCATTATCTCTTGTTGCTCCAAAAACAATGTCATCGACATAGATTTGAGCAACTATGAAATTGTTTTGATAATGCTTCACAAAGAGAGTCCTGTCAGCTCCCCCTCGAGTGTAGCCCTTTTCCAAAAGGTGCTTTGTCAACCTTTCGTACCATGCTCGCGGTGCTTGTTTCAGACCGTAAAGAGCCTTTTTCAGACGAAAAACATGGTTAGGTAGTTTATGATCCACAAAACCTTTCGGTTGAGCTACATAAACTTCCTCATTTAAAAACCCATTTAAAAAGGCGCTCTTAACGTCCATTTGAAATAATTTGATTTTAAAATGACAAGCAATCGCAAACAGTATACGAATGGACTCGAGTCTAGCTACAGGGGCGAAGGTTTCATCAAAGTCTATACCTTCTACTTGAGAATAGCCTTGAGCAACTAACCTTGCTTTGTTCCTGATGATAGTACCTTCTTCGTTTTTCTTGTTCTTGAAGATCCATTTGGTACCTATCACATTGTGTTGCTTCGGAGGCTTCGTCAATTCCCAGACTTTGTTTCGCTCGAATTGATGGAGCTCTTCCTGCATTGCTTTAATCCAATAATCATCTTGGAGAGCTTCATCAACATTCTTTGGTTCGATTTGAGATACATAGCATGCAAATCCGCAAACCAATTGTCTCCGTGTTCTAACTCCTTCTTGTGGATCTCCAATGATGTTCGATTCAGGGTGATCCTTGGAGATGCGTAACGTTTGAGGTAGAGGAGTAGGCGGAGGTACACGAGATGATTCCTGCACATCAGATGAACTTGAAGAACCGTTAGATGCATCAATATTATCGGAAGAATTGTTAGAAGAAGATGCATTAGCAGGTGTATCATCATCAAGAGAGATATCGAGGGTAGATTTTTCAGATTCAAAGTGAAAAGCTTCATCTACCTTAACATTTATCGATTCTACGATCGTCTTAGATTCTAAGTTAAAAACTCGATATGCTCTGCTGTTTGTAGAATAACCTAAGAAAATCCCTTCGTCACTTCGAGAGTCAAATTTTCCAAGATTTCACGATCACGTAAAATAAAACACCGACTCCCAAAGATGCGAAAATATTTGATGTTAGGTTTTCTACAAAACCAAAGTTCATATGGTGTATTAAAGTCCCCGGGCGCAAATACACTCGATTGATAACATAGACAGCAGTGTTCACCGCTTCAGCCCAAAAATATAAAGGTAAGTTCCGGCTATGAAGCATAACACGTGCCATTTCCTGTACGACCCTGTTTTTGCGCTCGACTACACCATTTTGTTGAGGTGTGTAAGGTGCGGAGAATTCATGTTTAATGCCATTAGAAGTGCAAAAATCAATGAATTTGGAATTTATGAATTCCCCACCTCTATCACTCCTAACTCGAGTAATCCTATCATTCTTTTCTATCATAATACGATTGCAGATTTCGAGAAAAGAATCAAAGGTATCAGCTTTTTCTTTTAAGAAGGCTACCCAAGTATATCTAGAAAATCATCAACCAACAAAAAAATATACCATTTACCTCCCAGAGATGGTTGACGAGTTGGCCCCATTAAGTCCATATGCAAAAGTTCCAAAGGCCGTTTTGTACCTATGTGGTTCAAATTCTTGTGTGCAGTCCTAGACTGTTTTCCCTTTTGGCAACCGCCACACACAAGGTTTTGTTCAAAAGAAAGTTTCGGAACCCCCTTGACCACATCTTTATTTGAAATTCTAGCAAGTTCCTTAAAGTTTATGTGACCTAGCCTTTCATGCCAAAGTGTTTCATTTTTCAAAGATGCTAGGTTACATTTTTCAGAAATCTTAGAAGGAACTACATAACAATTGTTTTCTGATCTAACCCCCTTTAAAAAGAAAGCATGGTTCATGTCAGTTACAGTGCATTTATCAGATGAAAAATTAACTGAATAACCACTATCACACAGTTGACTTATGCTTATGAGGTTAGTCTTAAGGCCATGAACAAATAATACATTATCTAGAACCGGGCCATCTGGAATAGCTACCGTTCCCTTTCCAACAATTTTGGAAGACCGACCATCTCCGAAAACAACAAGTCCTCCGGAGTTTTTCTCAAATGTTTGAAAACAGTTTTTATCGCCGGTCATATGACGGGAACACCCGCTATCCAGGTACCAAGACGAACTATCATATGCATGCAAGGAAACATTGGTAGCAAGACAGGGAAAGATTTCACCTTTGCGCACCCAAACCTTTTTGAAGTGCGTCGGTAATGGTCGTGAAGTTGATTTCCTAGGTGAGAGCGTCTTGCTTGAAGAATTGCTGCTCCTTGATGATGTCGTCTTGAGCGGTGTACTACCAAGGCTCTTTTCCTTCAATGAATTGCAGTTGTTTTCCGAGGAATAGCCCTTTTGGTAGTCATTGCAAGATGTGCTTGAGGTGTGCGTTTGGCTTCCGTCTTGCAATTTCTTCTTATGTGCCCTGAAATGCCACAACGAAAACATACCTTGGTTCTTGTCGATTCCGAGGAGGATGTAGTAGGTTTGTTGTCGTTGCTTGTCGTGAACACCGGTGTCGGAGGAGGAGATACCGACTGAGGCACAAATACTGTACCACTCGAACTTGGAATGTCTCCAGTTTGAGTGTATCCGAGGCCGAACTTATTTCTTTGACCGAGACCAAGAAGTCTGTCCAACTTACTCCTTCCAGAAGAAAATCTCTGTAAGTCATCCTTTAGTTGGCGTATGGTCTCTGTCATTTCCAATTTTTCCTGTCGAGCCTCGCCGTTGAGCTTCAAGAAGTAATTCGCTTTGTTCACCATATCCATATAATTCTTCTCGAATTGCTCATTGGACTCTTGAAGGGAAACATTTGTCTTAATCAGATTGTCCCTTTCCACTTCAAGATCGGTTGAGATAGAGGTTACTCTTTTTACTTCATCTTCAAGATCCTGTAATCTCTCTTTCAACCCCTTGTTTTGCTTAGCCAGTTTCTTTGAATCCCTCAAAAGCTTATGGTAGGCTAAAACAAAATCTTCACCTTCCGAATCATCTGATTCATCGTCCGTTGCAATCTTTTCAACAGTGGAGTTGGACAGTGAGTCGGATGTACTTGCCATTAAGCACATGAAGGGAGAAGATGTAGTGGACGCGTGGAAAGCTGTCGCGTTGTCTTCTTCATCACTTGACGATGACTCATTTGACGTGGAGTTGTCATCCCAAGTAACGACTTGCATCGCTTTCTTCTTTGCCGGATTCTTGTTGGGACATTCCGTTGCTATGTGGCCGTAGCCTCGACATTTGAAACACTGAACTTGTCCCTCAGAACTTTTCTTATCCTTTGAGAAGTTCTCTTGCTTTCTTGACTTGTAGCTTGAAGAACCCTTGCCTTTCTTCGACTTTCCGAAGGATGGAGTTTTGCTTGAATTTCCCCTTCGAAAGTTGCGGCGAAACTTCCTTGTCAAGAGAGCGAGCTGCTTCTCAAAGTCCTCCATAGAAATGTTCTCGTCGTCGTCCGAGGAGGATGAATCCGCGTCTTCTTCTTTAGTTGATTTCAATGCGTAACCTGAAGACTTAGAAGAGGATGCCTTTCCAGAAGAATAGTTAGTAGGAAAAGTCATTTCATAAGTTTGTAAAGCACCTACTAATTCTTCTACACGCATTTCGTCCGGGTGTTTAATTGTTTCAATGGCTGCGACCTTCGGGCGAAATCGTTCAGGAAGAGTTCTTAGAATTTTTCTTACAACTTTAAATTCTGGAATCTTCTCTCCCAAGTTAGCACATGAGTTCACGATGTCTTGCAATCGTGTGTAATAGTCAGTGAAGGATTCATTCTCTGCCATAGAGATAGAGTCAAACTTGCTCGTGAGCATTTGCAGTTTCTGAATCTTCACTAAGTTAGTTCCCTCATGCGTAACTTGAAGAACATCCCAGATTTCTTTCGCAGTCTCACATGCCGAGACGCGAGAGAACTCAGTTTGTGACAAAGCATTAAATAGAGCATTAATCCCTTTGCCATTGTAAGAAGATAAGTCTATCTCTTCCTTGGTCCATTTCGACCTAGGTTTTAAGGTGCGAACATCATCTAAAATTTCAGTTGGATTAGACCATCCTAATTCAATTGATTGCCACACCCTTTCGTCGATGGAAATTAAGAAAGCTTTCATCCGTACTTTCCAGTACGCATAATTTGTTCCATCAAAGAAAGGGGGTCGATTGATGTTTCCACCTTCAACCATTGTTTACAACCCTATTCCCGCTCTGATACCACTTGTTGGGTTTAGGTTAATAAGGATCTAAATAGGGGAAAAAACACCTAGAGGGGGGTGAATAGGTGTAAACAATAAACACTCAAAAAATCATTGTGCGATAAAACCCAATGCGGAAAAATAAAAGAACACACAAGATTTTTACGTGGAAAAACTCCAAACCGGAGTAAAAAACCACGGGACCGATAACACGGCGAAATCCACTAGAATTAACACACGTACAAGGTGATATAACGTACTCACAGACGACTCAACCTTTTACCATACGCTCCTAGTAGATCTTCCCGCTCGCTCCACGACGCTTCTCGAATCCACGATCCGCGCCCAACGCTGAATCCACAGCGTCCAACGTCGAGTCCACGACGTCCAACCGAATCCACGGTCTTCACCCAATGGCACGCTTCGAATCCACGAACGCACCTCGCTCCGAATCCACGAGAGCGATAACACCTTGAATCCACAAGGCCACGCGAGTCCACGCGCCGATTTTGGGTAAATCGTTGTTTGTTTGGGTGGTGATGATCCGCCGAATACTTAGATTAAAGATAGATCGGAAATACCATCTAAGTATTCATTGATTTGATTCTACTCAAAATGTGAGTATGGAAAACCTAGAATCAAATCAATCAATATAGATGAAGAACCATAGAATAGATCTAATGATTTCCTTCTTCTCTATATGTGGATTTTTCTTTTCGGCTATATTTTCTTAATGACCGATCTATTGCGGATGCCCTAGAAATGAAATAGGGCTATTTATAGGTTAGAAACCCTAGGAAGAATATTCGGATCAAAAACAGCCTTTTCTGGAAAGTTTTACCGACGGCGATCCGGATTGGATTTGGCGATCCGGATTGCAGAAGCACAAAGACGATTTCCAGAAAATTGCCTGTTCGGGATCCGGATCATAGTCCCCGATCCGGATCGTTCATACAGTTTTACCAGAACATCATGTTCGGGATCCGGATTGCAATTCCTGATCCGGATCGTGAAGCAAACAGGTAAAACTATGTTCGGGATCCGGATCAGAGATGCTGCGATCCGGATTGAACCAGTGTATGAACGAACACCCTTCGGGATCCGGATTGAAAGCCACGATCCGGATCCTGAACATGTCCCATGTCCAGTTTTTGATGAATAAGCAAATAAAACCTCTTCCAGGTGTTTCTACACTATAAGAAGTATTCGGATCATCAAAATTTTTTAGTTAAACGTACCTGATCCTTTTGAATTCTTCTTTCTTGAGATTGAGGTATACGATCCGAAGTTTCTTCATCTTCAATCTTCAAGACATATTACATTCACGAAATACGCCAACTCAAATTCCGTAACACTAGTGACATAGTGCGGTGACATAGTGCAACCTTAAGGGTAATTGAAACCTAGGGTTGTGAGAGGAGAACAAGAAAGGAAAGTCTAAAGTGGTCAGGAAATTAAAGATATTGCCAAGTGGCAAAATAAGTGGAAATGCAAATAAACAAGTTGTTCAAACTTAAATTGGTGTTAGAGACACCCAAATTATCCTAGAGTCAAGAACTTAGGATAAAAGAAATAAAGCTTAAGTGAAAGCAAAAGTGGTTAATAAGCAAGACAAGCAAATTGCTCAAGAGAGAGAGAGCTAAAAGTGGTTAATAAGCAAGACAAGCAAATTGCTCGAGAGAGAGCTAAAAGTGGTTAATAAGCAAGACAAGCAAATTGCTTGAAATAAAATGAAAAGAAAGTAAAAGAGAAGCATTGAGGCATGAAAGCTAACGGGAGGGTTGAGCATATGTCACTCCCGGGTAGATGAGTGCCAAGGTGCCTTAAACTCATCTGAACCTAAAGTGGAAAGAGAATGGTAAAAGAAAGAGAATGATTAATGAAAGGTAAAAAGGATAAGATAAAATACATTGGGCCGAGCACTACGGGAGGCGATGCTACAACCTGTTCTTGTTTGATTGGGGTTGTAGGCATCCGTCTTTTGGAACCCTCGGACCCTGTAAAGGAAAAGCCTAAATGGCCATTGGGAGGGTTGAGCATATGTCACTCCCAAGTGAATTAAGGTGTTAAAGCTAAGTTGCCAACGGGAGGGTTGAGCATATGTCACTCCCGGGGGAAGTGTGTGAGCAAGACTCAGCTTCCCAAGTAAAGGCAAAGCAAAGAGCTAAAGGCAAAAGAAAAGATAAAGATAAAACGGGCGTACCTTCGGGGAGGAAACGTGACCCTTGTTGGAGGTGCAGGCAGTATCCCGCTCCAGGGCAGTGACCCATCTGGCACGTTTCTCCTGTAGGACGGGGTAACACTTGCGAGTGTTATCGGCAACCTTAGAAATCTTATCTTATGGTAGCAGGACTACCGGGCTGGGGCCCGTTGGATAAGAATTTCTGAGGGTTAACTTGAACTAAAGCACCAGAATTTAAAGAGAAATTAGAGTGGCCAAGGTGGCCGGGTTAGTTTGACCCTGTATACAGCGGCATAGTGGCCGAGTTGGTGCTTAGCAGCCTAGTGTGGCTAGACAGAGTAGTGCTGGGTAGATGGTTATACACAGATAGTGTAGTGACATGTTATATTGCATAGCTGCATTTTGATTTTGAGGATTTTAGTTTCCTAGCACTATTATTATTGCTTCCATTGGACCAAGTGGTGTAGGACACTTTTTCTCGGTGGTTGAACCCACTGGGAACTCTGTCGGAGTTCTCACACCCCTTGGGTGACCCCCCCACAGGTTCGGGTATGGATACAGCGGACGAGACGGCTCAGATGCATACGGCGAGGCATACGACAGGGGCAAGGGCCCAGCAGCATAGAGACCTAGAGGGTCTAGCAGAGGTACCATTTATATATTTATTGAGTGAACCTTGTATGGTGAGGAATTTATGTAAAAGAAATTGTAATAATTTTATTTGCAAGTTTCAGAAATGTAAAGTGTAATAAATTTAATTTTATGGTTCACTCCTAGATGCTTTCATTTCTGCTTTAACTGTTTGTTACTGAATGAAAGTTCAAATTTGTAGTGATTTTTAGTACTCTGATACTAAGCTTCCGCTTATACTTGTTGTATGATTATGGATGTTACCGTTCCTTTCGGGTAGTGAAAGGTCATACCCGATTGGCGGGTCTGTTGGCGTGCCCGAACCGTACAAATTGGCGGACTCGGGGCGTGACACTATCTCATCTAGATACAACTGGGCTAGTCGTTCGAGTGGCCAAGTAGTCTGCATCGGCAAAAAGTGCGCTGACTTGGTAAGTCGATCTACAACTACCCAGATAGCATCTGCTCCTCCCTGCGCCCTCGGCAGTCCGACCACGAAATCCATCGTAATGTGGTCCCATTTCCACTCGGGGATTGGGAGACTCTGTAACTTGCCAGTTGGCACTCGATGCTCAGCTTTCATCTACTGGCAAGTTAAACACCGAGCCACAAATCTCCCAATATCCCTCTTCATGCCTTTCCACCAGAAGTGTGCCTTGAGGTCCTTATACATTTTAGTCCCACCAGGATGTAGGGTATAAGGTGTATAATGGGCCTCTCGCAATATCTGCTCTCTGATCTCCGCATCCACTGGCACACATGCTCGGTTTCTGTACCTCAGTACTCCCGAAGCATCCACTGTAAAGTCCCCTGACTGATCACTCGGAATTTGATCTCTAATCCTGGTCAAGTGGGGGTCCTCACTCTGTTTCTCCCTGATCCTGTCTAGCAGAGTGGGCTGCACGACTAAAGACGTCAGTCTAGCAGAGACCCCAGGGGGTACAACCTCTATCTCGAGCCGTCTCATCTCCTCTAATAGCGGCGCCTGGTCTGTGATCAACATAGACAAACCCTGTACTGCTCTCCTGCTCAATGCATCAGCGACCACATTAGCCTTGCCTGGGTGGTAGAGAATATCCACATCATAATCCTTTAATAGCTCCAACCATCTGCGTTGCCTCAAATTCAGCTCCTTCTGCGTGAACAGGTACTTTAGGCTCTTGTGGTCAGTGTAGATCTCACAGTGCTCCCCTGTCACGCCCCGAGTCCGCCAATTTGTACGGTTCGGGCACGCCAACAGACCCGCCAATCGGGTAAAACCTTTTTCTACCCGAAAGGAACGGTAACATCCATAATAACACAACAAGTGTATGCGGAAGCTCAATATCAGAGTACTAAAAATCACTATAAATTTAAACTTTCATTTAATAAACTAATGCGGAAATGAAAGCATACAGGAGTAAACCATAAATTAAACTTATTACACTTTACAATTCTGAACTTGCAAATAAAATTATTACATTTCCTTTACATAATTCCTCACCATACAAGGTTCACTCAAGAAATATATAGAAAGGGATACCTCTGCTAGACCCTCTAGGTCACTATGCTGCTGGGCCCTTGCCCCTGTCGTATGCCTCGCTGTCGTCTGCATCTGATCTGTCTCGACCGCTGCATCCATTCCCGAACCTGTGGGGGGTCACCCAAGGGGTGTGAGAACTTACGAGCGAGTTCCCAGTGGGTTCAACCACCGAGAGAGTGTGTCCTACACCACTTGGTCCAATGGAAGCAATAATAATAGTGTGCTAGGAACTAAAATCCTCAACATCAATATGCAGCTATGCAATAATATATCACTACACTATCTGTGTACAACCATCGACCCAGCACTACTCTGTCTAGCCACACTAGGCTGCTAAGCACCAACTCGGCCACTATGCCGCTGTATACTGGGTCAACTAACCCGGCCACCTTGGCCACTCTATTTTTCTTTATTCTTTAGATTCTGGTGCTTTAGTTCAAGTTAACCCTCAGAAATTCTTATCCAACGGGCCCCAGCCCGGTAGTCTTGCTACCATAAGATAAGATTTCTAAGGTTGCCGATAACACCCGCAAGTGTTACCCCGTCCTACGGAAGAAGCGTCCCGAACGGGTCTCTACCCGGGAGAGGGATACTGCCCGTACCTCCAACACGGGCTGGCTTCACCGTAGGTACGCCCGTTTTATCTTTATATTTTCTTTCTTTTCTTTTTACTTTAGTTCTTAGCCTCTTTGCCTTTGAACACTTGCTTTCCTTTCTTATTCGAGCTTATAGCTCCCTTTTTGCCACTGGCAAATCACTTTCTCTTTTCTTTGAGCATTTAGCTCCTTGCTTTCACTTTTAGCCCTTCGAAAGTACCTCGTCCGACGGGTCACTGCCCAGGGAGTCCTGCTCCACTTGACGAGTCTCAAATTCGAAGGCGTCATTTACATTTTCTTTATGCTTTTAGCCACTTTTAGCTTGCTTTTAATTTTTGCCTTTTTGCAATAATTTTTCCTCTTATCCTAGGTCTTGCCATAAGGATAACCAGAGAGTCTCCTGGACTCTTAAACATTTCTCTTTTATTTCTTTAACTCAAATTGAAGTTAAAGTTATTATCCATTTGCCCAGACACCCTATGACTTTCTAGGGTTATATTTGATCAACTCTTTAACCTTGGGATCTTATCCCACTTTCCTGATTCCTCATTGAATCCTAGAGTTAACTTAACTCTATTTTCCTGTTCCACTATTAACTTAGAGTTACACTGACTCTAATTTCCTGTTTCCCCTTCCATATCTCCACACTTGATCTATTTTCTTTTTTTTCCTTTCATGTCTCCACACTTGATCCACTTTCCGTTCTCTTGATTCCTTACTGAATCCTAGAGTCAACTTGACTCTATTTTCTGTCTGTGAGTTTAAACTCTTCTAGCTCAACTTAGGTTCCCTTTACCTAAGTTTCATGTCCTACCTGTCCTAGAGTTCCCTGACTCTATGTTGAACACTAGTTCTCCTTAGGTTTCCTTTACCTAAGTTCCATGTCATATACACCCTAGAGTTCTCTGACTCTATGTTGATCACTCTATCCAGTGTCCTTAGGTTATCACCTAAGACCATGCCACTCATCCTTCCTAGGATAACTCCTAAGTTGATGTCACTCGTCAAACCCCTAAACTAGGTTTTCTCCTAGTCTTACTACCAACAAGTTCTGTTCCCTTATATCACATGATTCCTAGGGTTGTACCCTAACATGATCACAGTCATCAAGTAATTACTCATTTCTACGCATGCAATTATTTTCATATCCATCATAAAAATAATATTTATCCTCTAAGTCCTTTTTGCACATGAAAATGAATTATCTCCTTTTGGCAACTGACAGTTGCATTTATCATCTGTGTCCATCTACACATACAAATTTATCCCCTATTGTGGATAAATCATAAATATCACTTTTCCTCTAAATTTCTCTACACATGCACATATATCATCTGTTATTGGCAACCAACAGTTGCTCTTTTCATCTGTGTTCCTCTAAACATGCAATCTTATTCATAATTACCTAACGCCTCTAACAGGCTACTATCATGCTTCGAATCGAAAAGCAAAGGAGCAAGGGGAGAGGTCACCCAATTTCGGCAGAATTCCCCACCTTGTAGTGTACCCAATTGCTTGTAGACACTTGCAATTGGTCTCCGCGCGATTCCACTTGTCTCCTCGAGCTTGCACGCAAAACGATGCACTTCTCTCGAGTCTGCACGCAAAACGGTGCACGTCCACCAAACCTGCACGCAAAACGATGCACGTCACTAAAAACCCACACGCAAAACGGTGTGCGTCATTTTAGTCTGCACGCAAAACGGTGCGCGTTAAATCAACCGGCACGCAAAACGGTGCACGTACCTCGAATCTGCACGCAAAACGGTGCACGGTCTACTGTAGGGTTGCACGTAAAACGGTGCACGTTTTTCTAACCCTGTACGAAAAATGATGTATAATATTAGAGAGTGCACGCAAAACGATGCGCGACAACACAACCGGCACGCAAAACGATGCACGTACCTCAAATCTGCACGCAAAACGGTGCACGCTTAACTGTAGGGTTGCACGCAAAACGGTGCATATTTTTCTATCCCTGCACGAAAAATGATGTATAATATTATAAACTGCACGCAAAACGGTGCGCGATAAAATGATCTGCACGCAAAACGGTGCAAGTTTAACTGTAAGGTTGCACGCAAAACGGTGCATATTTTTCTATCCCTGCACGAAAAATGATGTATAATATTATAAACTGCACACAAAACGGTGCGCGATAAAATGATCTGCACGCAAAACGGTGCAAGTTTAACTGTAAGGTTGCACGCAAAACGGTGCATATTTTTCTATCTCTGTACGAAAAATGATGTATAATATTATAAACTGCACGCAAAACTGTGCGCGATAATATAAGTTGCACGCAAAACGGAGCACATACCTCGATTTGGCACGCAAAACGGTGCACTTTTTTACAACTTGCACGCAAAACGAGACGCGCCAAAAATGCCCGCGACAGTCCGTGCAGCAACGGCACAGTAGAACTCGGTCCCAACACGCAAAACGGCACGGGGTAAATTTAAATGTCCAAACAGGAACCCTACAAACTGTGCCAAAAAATACCGAAAAATAACGTTACCTCGTACAGTCGCGCCGCCCACGAGATCCACGGCGCGACGCACCCCACGAAATCCCCCTTTTTTTTTTTCTCTTTTCTTCTCTCTCTATCTCTCTCTCTCCCTCTCGCTCTCTCCCTTGCGCTCGGTTGGAGAAGAAGAAGAAAAGGAGAAGAGAAATGGTGCGGGGGAGAAGGAAGAAGAAGAAGAGGAGAAGAAAAAGGGGAGGGTGGTCCATGGACCGGTTCACGGAGGCATCCAATGAGGAACCGCCGTGTGGCGGTCCACCACACAAAGGTGCGTGCACCCGGTCCACGTGCAAACGTGGCACGCGTCCCGCGCAGGAAGGCGCGCTTCCCCAGCGCGCCAGCTGCATGCCTTGCGCAGCACGCAACCGTCTCGAGCCACGCGCCAACGCCGTCTCGAGATCCGTTTTTGATCCGTTTTCTGTCCATTTTTCGTCCGTTTCCGTCCAAATTTGACAGGCGACTTCGTTTCAGCTTAATTTACCACAGAAAAATTTAAATTTTCACTTTGGGCCATTTCTGGGCCACCAAAAGCCTCGCTGTATCTAAAATCGCTGGCGGACCCCGTTCTCACAATCCGGGTATCCGATCAACACGAAATTTTTACTGTGACCTTAAAACATAATTACGAAGCTCCCGTAATTTTCTCAGAATTTTTCGACACTGTTGGCGGAGCCCGTTCTCACTATCGGGTATCCGATCAACGCGAAACTTTTTCTGTGGTCTTAAAACATATTTACGGGGCTCCCGTAATTTTCTCGGAATTTTCTGACACTGTGAATTTTTCACTAAAAATCTGGGCCCCCTTTCTCCAATAAATTTTTAGATCTCTCCATTTTAACCCGATTTGGGCCCAACTCGCGTCCAAATGTTCCTTACTTCCCCAACTTTCATAACACTAGTATTTCATACCACCTTTATTTACATTTATTTATGTGCCGAAAATTCGGTACATTACATTCTACCCCCCTTAAAATAAGTTTCGTCCTCGAAACTTGAATCACATCTCGACTCCTACTTGATCGAGAGGGAGGAATCTTGCCCCACTACTGGGCTCACTGTATATCGTTACTGGGCATCAAACTGCCCGCTCGCCAGATCACACGAGCAACTCACTAATGAGTCCCTATCTCAATCCAGGGACAAACTCAGACCTGGTGTCTGGCCACTTTCACCAATAGGTGAAAGACACAGTTGAGCACTTGCTCTCTCAATTGCCACGAATGACTCAGTTTTTACTTGCGAAATTTTCACTTTAATTCCGCCATCATTCTTTTCACAACGAGGTTGCATCTGCAACTAATTACATTTACCGCATTTTCTTTCCGGTCACTCCGCTGCCTAATGTGGAGGGCAAAGGCCAATCCACGAGTCCTCAACTATCTCACACGCTACTAGCGCTCTAAGTCCACGGGTTATCAGCTAACCCGATATCTCGGACTACTAATAGGTTCACAGACCACGGTCCAATAGGGGCCTATAGCCCAACTAGTCCAACACTGTACAATGGCTCTCACTAGCACACAGACCCAATCGTCATACGGGTAGATCCTCACTTAGGATTACTACCCCAACACTCCCACTAGGAGCTACAGTACCTCAATCACCACTAGCTCTACGGCCTGGTCATATCACACTCTCAGTGTACTAATAGCCTCAAGGCTCACACGTGGCATTCCACGTCCCCGGGTCATCGCTCGGACTACCGTCCCGACCAAATCTCTATCATGCCCCGCCATCAGGTCTCGGGCCGCTGTCTCTCACAGCTGACTGCGCCTGCCCACTGGGCTACAGGCCCACAGTCCACAAACATGGTCCAGGCACGGATCGTCCCTAAGCGAACCCGCTAATCGTCGCCACGCGACCACTATGCTCCACTGAGCAAAACCAACTAACAAGTCGTCAATCCACGACCCAAACTCTCTATCAACTCTGGCCACACTGGGCAAAGGCTAATACGCCACCTAATCAGCTCTCTCTGGCTAAACGATACTTGTGCTCCATGAGCACCCAAACAGTTGGGCGTCCTACGCCCCCACGCTAACTCGCAAATATCCAGTGTTAAGCAACTTGCTTAAACACGCGTATGACTCCTGTACACCTCTCCCAACTGGGTTGAGGCACCACAACGACTGTTCACCAACTCTGGTGATTAACTCGCAAATCCTGCGGTGGCAATCCTTGCCATTACACCGATCCATCAGAACGGCGCCACAAAACTCTCGCTCTTTCGAGAGGTTCTCGCATCTGAAGCCTACTCTAGGCCTCACCAACACCACTATGCGGCAATTTAGCCACAATCAACACGCCACACGGTCACTACCGTCATCAGGGCGAACTCACGCCGCCTGGCCCGTAAATCTTTCTTGCCCTAACCCTTAGGGCACAGCAACTTGGCTCTCGCGACATAGCGATCACCATTTACCTCGCGAGTCGGTCTCTCACTGGACCTTACTAACCATACCTTGCCAGCAACCTAGCTGACACAAGCGTAAAACACCCTATGCTGAAGGTGTTGGCTGCGCCGACAAAAGTTCGGCGGCCACTGCCATTCTCTTTACTGTCGCCCCTACAGGCGGCGACGCCGTATACTCATACGTCATTTGTGCAGCCTCAGCTTGCTGCGCTATCAGCCACTGGAGCCTATCTATCTGCTCCGACTGTCACATCGACGCCACACTTAGGCGTCGGAATCTGTCTTCCTGTCGGCGGAAAATTTCCGCCGACGGCAAGAAGCTTGACCTGCTGCTGGACCACACCAACAAGTGCGGTCACCTGCTATCGCAGCTCGTGTACCTCGTTTGACCCAGAGCCCTCTCGTGACTCGAGTCAAACAGGTGCGTTTCCCTATGTGGTGTCATCGCTAATATGCACACCACAACGAAACAACCAGCCCAAATTTAGCCATTTGAGCAACGCGCAATCTATATACCGACAAAAGGCTCGTCGACCCAATCATGCGAAAGTATAAGAGGGTACTCCTTTTCATCTCCAACATTACGTTGTCGGCCGCCAACGTAATATCCGAAGAATGAAAGCTCGTCGCCCTCGATCAGTCCCAACATCCTTTTTGGGAACAACAAAAGCCAATCAAATACTTTCGCCCAGTAATCCACACACTCTCTCGTGCTAATCCCTAGGGTCTCCCTAAGGTTGACTAACCACCTAGGACTATTCCTAGGCTCTGATACCACTCTAATCTGTCACGCCCCGAGTCCGCCAATTTGTACGGTTCGGGCACGCCAACAGACCCGCCAATCGGGTAAAACCTTTTTCTACCCGAAAGGAACGGTAACATCCATAATAACACAACAAGTGTATGCAGAAGCTCAATATCAGAGTACTAAAAATCACTATAAATTTAAACTTTCATTTAATAAACTAATGCGGAAATGAAAGCATACAGGAGTGAACCATAAATTAAACTTATTACACTTTACAATTCTGAACTTGCAAATAAAATTATTACATTTCCTTTACATAATTCCTCACCATACAAGGTTCACTCAAGAAATATATAGAAAGGGATACCTCTGCTAGACCCTCTAGGTCACTATGCTGCTGGGCCCTTGCCCCTGTCGTATGCCTCGCTGTCGTCTGCATCTGATCTGTCTCGACCGCTGCATCCATTCCCGAACCTGTGGGGGGTCACCCAAGGGGTGTGAGAACTTACGAGCGAGTTCCCAGTGGGTTCAACCACCGAGAGAAAGTGTCCTACACCACTTGGTCCAATGGAAGCAATAATAATAGTGTGCTAGGAACTAAAATCCTCAACATCAATATGCAGCTATGCAATAATATATCACTACACTATCTGTGTACAACCATCGACCCAGCACTACTCTGTCTAGCCACACTAGGCTGCTAAGCACCAACTCGGCCACTATGCCGCTGTATACTGGGTCAACTAACCCGGCCACCTTGGCCACTCTATTTTTCTTTATTCTTTAGATTCTGGTGCTTTAGTTCAAGTTAACCCTCAGAAATTCTTATCCAACGGGCCCGAGCCCGGTAGTCTTGCTACCATAAGATAAGATTTCTAAGGTTGCCGATAACACCCGCAAGTGTTACCCCGTCCTACGGAAGAAGCGTCCCGAACGGGTCTCTACCCGGGAGAGGGTACTGCCCGTACCTCCAACATGGGCTGGTACGTTCACCGTAGGTACGCCCGTTTTATCTTTATATTTTCTTTCTTTTCTTTTTACTTTAGTTCTTAGCCTCTTTGCCTTTGAACACTTGCTTTCCTTTCTTATTCGAGCTTATAGCTCCCTTTTTGCCACTGGCAAATCACTTTCTCTTTTCTTTGAGCATTTAGCTCCTTGCTTTCACTTTTAGCCCTTCGAAAGTACCTCGTCCGACGGGTCACTGCCCAGGGAGTCCTGCTCCACTTGACGAGTCTCAAATTCGAAGGCGTCATTTACATTTTCTTTATGCTTTTAGCCACTTTTAGCTTGCTTTTAATCTTTGCCTTTTTGCAACAATTTTTCCTCTTATCCTAGGTCTTGCCATAAGGATAACTAGAGAGTCTCCTGGACTCTTAAACATTTCTCTTTTATTTCTTTAACTCAAATTGAAGTTAAAGTTATTATCCATTTGCCCAGACACCCTATGACTTTCTAGGGTTATATTTGATCAACTCTTTAACCTGGGATCTTATCCCACTTTCCTGATTCCTCATTGAATCCTAGAGTTAACTTAACTCTATTTTCCTGTTCCACTATTAACTTAGAGTTACACTGACTCTAATTTCCTGTTCCCCCTTATATCTCCACACTTGATCTATTTCTCTTTTTTTTCCTTTCATATCTCCACACTTGATCCACTTTCCATTCTCTTGATTCCTTACTGAATCCTAGAGTCAACTTGACTCTATTTTCTGTCTGTGAGTTTAAACTCTTCTAGCTCAACTTAGGTTCCCTTTACCTAAGTTTCATGTCATACCTGTCCTAGAGTTCCTTGACTCTATGTTGAACACTAGTTCTCCTTAGGTTTCCTTTACCTAAGTTCCATGTCATATACACCCTAGAGTTCTCTGACTCTATGTTGATCACTCTATCCAGTGTCCTTAGGTTATCACCTAAGACCATGCCACTCATCCTTCCTAGGATAACTCCTAAGTTGATGTCACTCGTCAAACCCCTAAACTAGGTTTTCTCCTAGTCTTACTACCAACAAGTTCTGTTCCCTTATATCACATGATTCCTAGGGTTGTACCCTAACATGATCACAGTCATCAAGTAATTACTCATTTCTACGCATGCAATTATTTTCATATCCATCATAAAAATAATATTTATCCTCTAAGTCCTTTTTGCACATGAAAATGAATTATCTCCTTTTGGCAACTGACAGTTGCATTTATCATCTGTGTCCATCTACACATACAAATTTATCCCCTATTGTGGATAAATCATAAATATCACTTTTCCTCTAAATTTCTCTACACATGCACATATATCATCTGTTATTGGCAACCAACAGTTGCTCTTTTCATCTGTGTTCCTCTAAACATGCAATCTTATTCATAATTACCTAACGCCTCTAACAGGCTACTATCATGCTTCGAATCGAAAAGCAAAGGAGCAAGGGGAGAGGTCACCCAATTTCGGCAGAATTCCCCACCTTGTAGTGTACCCAATTGCTTGTAGACACTTGCAATTGGTCTCCGCGCGATTCCACTTGTCTCCTCGAGCTTGCACGCAAAACGATGCACTTCTCTCGAGTCTGCACGCAAAACGGTGCACGTCCACCAAACCTGCACGCAAAACGATGCACGTCACTAAAAACCCACACGCAAAACGGTGTGCGTCATTTTAGTCTGCACGCAAAACGGTGCGCGTTAAATCAACCGGCACGCAAAACGGTGCACGTACCTCGAATCTGCACGCAAAACGGTGCACGGTCTACTGTAGGGTTGCACGTAAAACGGTGCACGTTTTTCTAACCCTGTACGAAAAATGATGTATAATATTAGAGAGTGCACGCAAAACGATGCGCGACAACACAACCGGCACGCAAAACGATGCACGTACCTCAAATCTGCACGCAAAACGGTGCACGCTTAACTGTAGGGTTGCACGCAAAACGGTGCATATTTTTCTATCCCTGCACGAAAAATGATGTATAATATTATAAACTGCACGCAAAACGGTGCGCGATAAAATGATCTGCACGCAAAACGGTGCAAGTTTAACTGTAAGGTTGCACGCAAAACGGTGCATATTTTTCTATCCCTGCACGAAAAATGATGTATAATATTATAAACTGCACACAAAACGGTGCGCGATAAAATGATCTGCACGCAAAACGGTGCAAGTTTAACTGTAAGGTTGCACGCAAAAGGGTGCATATTTTTCTATCTCTGTACGAAAAATGATGTATAATATTATAAACTGCACACAAAACGGTGCGCGATAAAATGATCTGCACGCAAAACGGTGCAAGTTTAACTGTAAGGTTGCACGCAAAACGGTGCATATTTTTCTATCTCTGTACGAAAAATGATGTATAATATTATAAACTACACGCAAAACTGTGCGCGATAATATAAGTTGCACGCGAAACGGAGCACATACCTCGATTTGGCACGCAAAAACGGTGCACTTTTTTACAACTTGCACGCAAAACGAGACGCGCCAAAAATGCCCGCGACAGTCCGTGCAGCAACGGCACAGTAGAACTCGGTCCCCAACACACAAAACGGCACGGGGTAAATTTTAAATGTCCAAACAGGAACCCTACAAACTGTGCCCAAAAAAATACCGAAAAATAACGTTACCTCGTACAGTCGCGCCGCCCACGAGATCCACGGCGCGACGCACCCCACGAAATCCCCTTTTTTTTTTTCTCTTTTCTTCTCTCTCTATCTCTCTCTCTCCCTCTCGCTATCTCCCTTGCGCTCGATTGGAGAAGAAGAAGAAACAGGAGAAGAGAAATGGTGCGGGGGAGAAAGGAAGAAGAAGAAGAGGAGAAGAAAAAGGGGAGGGTGGTCCATGGACCGAGTTTACGGAGGCATCCAATGAGGAACTGCCGTGTGGCGGTCCACCACACAAAGGTGCGTGCACCCGGTCCACGTGCAAACGTGGCACGCGTCCCGCGCAGGAAGGCGCGCTTCCCCAGCGCGCCAGCTGCATGCCTTGCGCAGCACGCAACCGTCTCGAGCCACGCGCCAACGCCGTCTCGAGATCAGTTTTTGATCCGTTTTCTGTCCATTTTTCATCCGTTTCCTTCCAAATTTGACAGGCGACTTCGTTTCAGCTTAATTTACCACAGAAAAATTTAAATTTTCACTTTGGGCCATTTCTGGGCCACCAAAAGCCTCGCTGTATCCAAAATTGCTGGCGGACCCCATTCTCACAATCCGGGTATCCGATCAACATGAAATTTTTACTGTGACCTTAAAATATAATTACACAACTCCCGTAATTTTCTCAGAATTTTTTCGACACTGTTGGCGGAGCCCGTTTTCACTATCGGGTATCCGATCAACGCGAAACTTTTTCTGTGGCCTTAAAACATATTTACGGGGCTCCCGTAATTTTTCGAAATTTTCTGACACTGTGAATTTTTCACTAAAAATCTCGGCCCACTTTCTCCAATAAATTTTTAGATCTCTCCATTTTAACCCGAATTGGGCCCAACTCGCGTCCAAATGTTCCTTACTTCCCCAACTTTCATAACACTAGTATTTCATACCACCTTTATTTACATTTATTTATGTGCCGAAAATTCGGTACATTACATCCCCATATAGGTAATGGCGCCAAAGCTTCAGTGCAAACACCACGGCAGCAAGCTCCAAGTCATGGGTAGGGTAATTCTTTTCGTAATCCTTGAGCTGTCTTGATGCATAAGCAATTACCCTTCCTTCCTGCATCAACACGCAACCGAGTCCATTGTGCGATGCGTCACTGTAGATCACATATCCTTTCCCCATAACAGGGAGGGAAAGGATTGGAGCGGTCATCAGTCTATTCTTCAGCTCCTCGAAGCTCCTCTGGCAGTCCTCACTCTAGATAAACTTAATCCCTTTACGCGTCAAAACCAGTGAGGGGTGTGGAAAGCTTCGCAAAGCCTTCCACAAACCGACGATAATAACCAGCTAATCCCATGAAGCTGCGCACCTCTGATACAGTCGTCGGTCGGGGCCAATCTCGAACTGCCTCAATCTTCGCCGGGTCTACTGCCACACCAGCGGCGGAAATCACATGGCCTAAGAAAGCTACCTCCCGAAGCCAAAACTCGCACTTCGTCAGCTTGGCATACAACTTCTTCTCTCGTAGAAGTTGTAGCACAGTCCTCAAGTGCTCCTTATGCTCGACCTCGCTCCGGGAGTATACAAGGATATCATCAATGAACACCACCACAAACCGATCCAAAAATGGCCGAAATATTCTGTTCATCAAATCCATAAAGGCGGCAGGGACATTAGTCAATCCAAACGGCATAACTGTAAACTCATAATGCCCATACCGTGACCTGAAAGTAGTCTTAGGAATATCCTCGGCCTTCACTTTCAGCTGGTGGTAACCGGACTGCAGATCTATCTTAGAGAAGACACAAGACCCTTGCAGCTGATCAAAGAGATCGTCGATGCGCGGCAGAGGGTACTTGTTCTTGATGGTCACTTTATTCAATTCCCTATAGTCCACACACAATCGAAGTGACCCATCTTTCTTCTTCACGAATAGCACCGGTGCTCCCCAAGGTGATACACTTGGTCTAATAAAACCCTTATCCATTAAATCCTGGAGTTGCGCCTTAAGCTCTCGCAGCTCAGCCGGTGCCATCCGATAAGGAGCCTTAGAGATTGGCGCAGTTCCTGGAACTACGTCAATCACGAACTCAATCTCCCTATCTGGCGGCATGCTAGTCAGCTCAGGTGGAAAAACATCCGGGAACTCGCGGGCAATAGGGATATCCCCGAGTCCCGGCGCCGCCGTAGGCCCCTCAACAACTCTAGCTAAAAAGGCGACACATCCTCGATGGATCATCTGTCTCGCTCGGGAAGTCGAAACCATAGAGGCAAAGAAAGCACTCTGACATCCCCGGTATACCAACATCTCCTGGCCTGGCTCTCTAAAAGTGACGGTCCTTGCGGCACAATCAATAGTCGCGAAATACCGAGCCAGCCAGTCCATCCCGAGAACCACATCAAAGTCCCTCAGCTGTCTCAAGACCAACAGGTCTGCTGGCATAATCCAGGACTCGATCTGCATCGGGCAGGACCAACAGCACTCCTCCATGTGCAAAGTGTGATCGGGAATCTGAACCTCTCGTGCACGTGGCAAAAGTCCTACCTCTAACCCATGTAATGATGCAAATGATCTACTAATAAAAGAATGTGATGCTCCAGTATCAAATAAAGTACGAGTCCTAATGCCAGAAAGTAAGATGATACCTGCAACCACATGATCTGCTGCCGAAGAGTCCTCTACCTGCGCAGCATACACTCGCCCACTCTGAGCTGGAGGGCGATAATCCGTGGGGTGGGAAGAAGATGGCCTGCTCGCTGGAGCATATGGCCGCTGAGTCGTCGACCGCTGCTGCGATGAAGATGGAGCAGATGCGGAAGAAGGGGCGGCGGGGGCTGAAAAGGGGCACGAAGCTCGAATGTGCCCGGGCTGTCCACATCCATAGCAGCGACCCCACCGCTGGTCGCAGGTGCCGAAAAAATGCTGACCTCCACAGAAAGTACAACTGCCGGGGGCCCGTGGCTGTCGTGACTGCTGTTGCTGTTGAGACTGCCGCTGTCGCTGAGGCTGCCGCTGTGACCCACGCTGCGACGACTATGATCTCTGCTGCTGCTGCCGCTGCTTGGGCCTCTGGGATCCACCAGGCCCTTGCCGCTCAGACCGTCCTTGGCCGGGAAACTGTGGATGAGACGGTCGTGGCGGCCTCCATGAACTAGCCTGTCCCCCATGTTGGGTTATAACTATATGGATCTAAATAGGAGAAAAAACACCTAGAGGGGGGTGAATAGGTGTAAACAATAAACACTCAAAAAATCATTGCGCGATAAAACCCAATGCGGAAAAATAAAAGAACACGCAAGATTTTTACGTGGAAAAACTCCAAACCGGAGTAAAAAACCACGGGACCGATAACACGGCGAAATCCACTAGAATTAACACACGTACAAGGTGATATAACGTACTCACAGACGACTCAACCTTTTACCATACGCTCCTAGTAGATCTTCTCCGCTCGCTCCACGACGCTTCTCGAATCCACGATCCGCGCCCAACGCTGAATCCACAGCGTCCAACGTCGAGTCCACGACGTCCAACCGAATCCACGGTCTTCACCCAATGGCACGCTTCGAATCCACGAACGTACCTCGCTCCGAATCCACGAGAGCGGTTGCACCTTGAATCCACAAGGCCACGCGAGTCCACGCGCCGATTTGGGTAAATCGTTGTTTTTTGGGTGGTGATGATCCGCCGAATACTTAGATTAAAGATAGATCGGAAATACCATCTAAGTATTCATTGATTTGATTCTACTCAAAATGTGAGTATGGAAAACCTAGAATCAAATCAATCAATATAGATGAAGAAACATAGAATAAATCTATTGATTTCCTTTCTTCTCTATATGTGGATTTTTCTTTTCGGCTAATTTTTCTATGATGGCCGATTGCCATGCCCTAGAAATGAATATAGGGCCTATTTATAGGTTAGAAACCATTGGAAGAAGATAAGGATCAAAAACTGCCTTTTCTGGAATTTTACCGACGGCGATCCGGATTGGAATTGGCGATCCGGATTGCAGAAGCAAGAAAGACGTTTCCAGAAAAACAAGGGTTCGGGATCCGGATCGAAAGTCCGATCCGGATCGTTCATACAGTTTTACCAGAACATCAATGTTCGGGATCCGGATTGCAAGTCCTGATCCGGATCGAGGAAGCAACAAGTAAAACCAGTGTTCGGGATCCGGATCAGAGGATGCTGCGATCCGGATTGAACCAGTGTATGAACCAACACCCTTCGGGATCCGGATTGCCGAGCACGATCCGGATCCTGAACATGTCCCATGTCCAGTTTTTGATGTTTAAGCAATAAAACATTCTTCCAGGTGTTTCTACACTATAAGAAGTATTCGGATCATCAAAATCTTTAGTTAAACGTACCTGATCCTTTTGAATTCTTCTTTCTTGAGATTGAGGTATATGATCCAAAGTTTCTTCATCTTCAATCTTCAAGACTTAATACATTCACGAAATACGCCAACTCAAATTCCGTAACAATCTCCCCCTTTGGCGGTTTCGTGACAAAACACAAATCCACAAAAGAAAATTCAAAAAGATATTTTTGTTGCTATCACCATACAACAAAAATTTACAATGGAGATCCAAAAATTAAAACATGAGATAAACTCCTAAAACAGACTCTAGACTTAGACATCTGTACTCTCTGCACAAAGAAATCATTCTTGACAAACAAAATCGTTAGATACCTCAAGAATTGAAACATACAAAACCAAATACAGAGATAGAGTTTATTCTCATCATGACATTTGAAAAATTCAGATATGTAAGAGAATCATAGTTAAAACCAACATATCTTCTAAGCATTCAAAAACCAAATGTCAAAGTGTTAGTCCAACATCAACTTGTTAGTCATATTACATGCCCAAATAGTTAGTCGAATAGTTAGTAGGGAGCATGCACAAATCACAAGATAAAACCAAAGTTGAAGTTGGAGTCATACTTACCTTAATGATCACACATAGTCACATCATTCATTGTTCAAAGTTCTCTCTAACTCTCTCCCCCTTTTTGTCACAAAACAAAGCCCAAAACAAAAGGGAGTTAAAAGATAAACAAAAATAAAACCTGCAAAAAAGCAAAAAGTCAAAGTGAAAATCCTGCAAAAGTTAGAACAAACAAAGTGAGAAAAAGAATCTACTCCTGAGAGTCGGAGTCATCAGAGTTGTGCATCCCATTTTAGCAAACATCTTCTTCACTAGTTCTTCACCGATGAGACTGACTTATTCAAGTGATCTTGAAGCTGTGAGATTTCCATCTCATTTTTCAGAGACATGAAGGTCTCCTCTCATTTCAGTGAACTCAGCCGACATGCGTTCTTGTTCATTGGAAAGCGCTGTTGTTCTTTAAAAATTGAATTAACTGAAGCATCATCTTCAGAGGTTGATGGAGGTGCTTGTTGTGCTGGTGAACAGGAGCTGTGGAAGTAGTTGCTGGTTGTCGAGCTCGTCGGATTGGAGGAGATGGAGGATCATCTTGTTTGTCGTAGAGACTTTACAATCGTTGGTTCATTGATCGTCCCCAAACTATACAGTAAGAGTCGCGCTTGTATCCACATTAAACTTCTTAAGGATGCGCATGATGATCATTGGATATGGTAGTCGCTCTGTAGGGTGAGAGTGTTCAACATATCGCGTCATCCTATTCCAAATGAGTAAGGAATGTTCATGTTTGCTCCCATCAAAATGTCGGGTTCCAAGAAGATAAAGAAACAGCATTCTATCCCATCGAAGGACTTTCGTGTTCATATTGGAAGAATGTTGTAGCAGACAATGAAGTTTATGTACTTGTACTCTTTCTTAAGTTCTTTGGAGAAAAACAGAATTTCCGGCAGACAGAGTATCCGGAAGACAAATTCCATTGACTACAACTCTCCAAGAGTTCTGTGAAGCTTTGAGTCTTCAGTAACTGATTCCATCAGATTGGCTTTCATATTGAGCACCTCTCCAATCAGTTGGGGAGTGACTTTGATTTGATACCTTTAACCACTGTATGAAATTCTCGACGTCCTCTCATGATCATGAGACTTGCATTCTGATAAAACATTCTGACCGATGTGGACAATACCCAGTTTTCAGGAAAGTTGCAAATTGGACCGAGACCAACTTATTAAACAAAGCTCCCAAAGGCAGAGCGTTCCATTGTTTGACAGACATGTCTCTCACCAATGCATTCTCTTTTCTCAAATCCTTGATTCTCGTGGAGCTAATGAATCCTGTTGGAGGCTGGCTAGCAATTGGTTCGTTAATTGAAATTCCCAGTGCTCTCTTTTTCTTTGCCAGTCTTTGTTCTTGTTTCTGATTTGACTTGGTTCCATTGGAGCTTTCCTTTTTCAGCTGCAGTAGGAGGAGCTTTTCGTCTTTGAGCTTCAGCAGGTCCTTTCCCTTTGAGACAATAGGGACAGTCTCCTCATCTCTAGTTATCCCAAGTAATCGATTCCGTCTCCGATTCCGTGTCGGAATCATTCTGAGCTCTCTTCACTCTTACCTTTTTGGCTTTGCAGAGTTCCTTGACATGGACCATGGCAGCAAGTAAGAAAATGATCCAGGTGATCACCATGCTGTCAGTGCTTTGAGTTTTAGAAGTGTCCTGTGAAAACCAACTCAAGAACATGAAAAATCGTCAATTTTGAAAAATTTGAAAAATTGTACCTAGACAATCATAATCATGTAGAGAAGCCAAGAATCAAATTAGTTTTCCAAAAAGAATTTTAAAAATAGATCAATTCCATGATTTTCAAAAATTCCTCTTTTATGCCCTAAAACCGAATTTTTAGAAATCGAAGCCTAAAAACTCGTTAATCAGAGAAAACCCAGCATAAAAGCAAAACTAATTGACCCAGAGTTCTTATTTCAAAAGAAATTTGATCAAAAACCATTCACAAACGAAAAAGATCCAAGATTTCAACTCACGTTTGATGAAAAAAACTGTGAAAAACCGAGTTTTGATCAATAAAACTTACTTGAATCCGAAGAACTTTGAGTTTGGAAGCTCCAAAATGCAAGAAATCTAGAGAGAGAAGCTCTAGAGACTTAAGAACAAAAGATTAGGGTAAAAGAAATCAAATCCTCTTTGTTCTTATAAAAACCCTAGCCGTGATCCGGATCGGATCGAGAATGTGATCCGGATCGGCTACCCGCAGGAAGAATCCTGCGTTCGGGATCCGGATCACTTACCCCGATCCGGATCGGCTTCAACTTTTTCTTCAGAAAAATTCAGAAAAATTCCATAAAATCCAGAAAAAGTATGTAAGCACTTTACCATGTCAACTTTAAACAAAAATCATCGTTTCATACAACAAGAAATAGATTATACAAAATCTATCAAAAATATCCAAAAATGAAACGAAAATTTACGAAAGTTAAAACACTTAAAGTTGAACAACTTCAATTACATCTATCCTGATCTTATGTGTAATGCCTTTATCAAATCATCAATTTTGGTAAAGAAAATGAAATACCAAGATCAATAGATGTTTGAAATCCCAGATAAGTTAGATAATATATCTAGACAATCTGTTGAAGGAGTGGCTCTTTGAGCATCTTTTTAAAAATCCCACCTTATACCAACCATGAAATACGACTGAGTCAAGTATTTCAATATGAATTTCATCAACATTTTTAAAACAAAAATTTGCTTTTCATTCATGGAGTATCTTTTTCTTTCTTTCATTTTCTCCATGTGGTGGTAGTTTTCACACTCCTCATTGGGATGTAACTCTTTCCACATCTTTTGAGCATTTTACATTTCATTGACTCCCCCTCAATTGGCTATCAATTATTTAATATATAAGGTATTCAACCAAACCATTGATCTCGAATTCATACTCGACTAAGCAATCAAATATGATAATGACTATACCAAGAGATCATTGAGAGAGAAATTGACTTTGATCACTTAAAAGATGGTTTAATTAACGTAAATGATCATTGCAACATTGAAATATTATGACATCAAAAGCATAATAAATTTCTAAATGCATAAAAGGATGCAATTAAAGTCAATTATGATTTATGCTCAATTAATGTCCTATGTACAAAACATAGATAAAGAACAAAACAAAAACAAAAACAAAACCTAACCTAAGCAAAGGTTTCAAAAGAGTTTATTTCAAGGAAAGCATGCCAATTGCTTTACGCAAGTGAATAAAACGTTTTTGATCCAAAGGTTTTGTTAAGATATCAGCTAATTGATCCTCAGTTGAAATATATGACAGTTGAAGAATGTTTGATTCAACTAGCTCTCTAAGAAAATGATATCTAAGTTCAATATGTTTTGTTCTAGAGTGCAACACAGGGTTTTTTGAAATGTTAATAGCACTAGTGTTGTCACATAAAATGGTTACCGAAGTTGTTGAAATCCGGAAATCGCTCAACACGCTTTTCATCCAAATCAATTGGGTTGAACAACTTCCTGCAGAAATGTACTCCGCTTCGGCAGTCGAGAGTGCTATGCAATTCTGCTTTTTACTGTGCCATGCAACAAGGCAATGGCCAAGATAGAAGCATGCACCACTCGTGCTTTTCCGGTCATCCACTGATCCAGCCCAATCGGCATCTGAGTATCCAACAATATCCAAAGTCGTTCCCATAGGATACCAAATTCCGAAATTGATTGTACCTTTGATATATCGGATGATCCGTTTCACCGCTTTCAGGTGAACCTCCTTCGGTGCTGATTGATATCTCGCACAAATCCCAACACTGAAGGATATATCCGGGCGACTAGCCGTGAGATATAGTAGACTCCCAATCATACTGCGATACAGTTTCTCGTCTACATTCTCACTATGTGATTCACTTCCAAGTCCCTTATGGCTAGTTCCCATTGGAGTCGGAAAATCCTTAGAATTTTCAAGATCAAACTTTTTGACCAACTCCAGTGCATACTTGGATTGACACAAGTGAATACCTTCATCGTTTTGTTTAACTTGTAATCCAAGAAAATAAGTCAATTCGCCCATCATGGACATCTCAAATTCGCTTTCCATGGTCTCCGCGAATTTAGAAGCATCATTATCTCTTGTTGCTCCAAAAACAATGTCATCGACATAGATTTGAGCAACTATGAAATTGTTTTGATAATGCTTCACAAAGAGAGTCCTGTCAGCTCCCCCTCGAGTGTAGCCCTTTTCCAAAAGGTGCTTTGTCAACCTTTCGTACCATGCTCGCGGTGCTTGTTTCAGACCGTAAAGAGCCTTTTTCAGACGAAAAACATGGTTAGGTAGTTTATGATCCACAAAACCTTTCGGTTGAGCCACATAAACTTCCTCATTTAAAAACCCATTTAAAAAGGCGCTCTTAACGTCCATTTGAAATAATTTGATTTTAAAATGACAAGCAATCGCAAACAATATACGAATGGACTCGAGTCTAGCTACAGGGGCGAAAGTTTCATCAAAGTCTATACCTTCTACTTGAGAGTAGCCTTGAGCAACTAACCTTGCTTTGTTCCTGATGATAGTACCTTCTTCATTTTTCTTGTTCTTGAAGATCCATTTGGTACCTATCACATTGTGTTGCTTCGGAGGCTTCGTTAATTCCCAGACTTTGTTTCGCTCGAATTGATGGAGCTCTTCCTGCATTGCTTTAATCCAGTAATCATCTTGGAGAGCTTCATCAACATTCTTTGGTTCGATTTGAGATACATAGCATGCAAATCCGCAAACCAATTGTCTCCGTGTTCTAACTCCTTCTTGTGGATCTCCAATGATGTTCGATTCAGGGTGATCCTTGGAGATGCGTAACGTTTGAGGTAGAGGAGTAGACGGAGGTACACGAGATGATTCCTGCACATCAGATGAACTTGAAGAACCGTTAGATGCATCATTATTATCGAAAGAATTGTTAGAAGAAGATGCATTAGCAGGTGTATCATCATCAAGAGAGATATCGAGGGTAGATTTTTCAGATTCAAAGTGAAAAGCTTCATCTACCTTAACATTTATCGATTCTACGATCGTCTTAGATTCTAAGTTAAAAACTCGATATGCTCTGCTGTTTGTAGAATAACCTAAGAAAATCCCTTCGTCACTTCGAGAGTCAAATTTTCCAAGATTTTCACGATCACGTAAAATAAAACACCGACTCCCAAAGATACGAAAATATTTGATGTTAGGTTTTCTACAAAACCAAAGTTCATATGGTGTATTCAAAGTCCCCGGGCGCAAATACACTCGATTGATAACATAGACAGCAGTGTTCACCGCTTCAGCCCAAAAATATAAAGGTAAGTTCCGGCTATGAAGCATAACACGTGCCATCTCCTGTACGACCCTGTTTTTGCGCTCGACTACACCATTTTGTTGAGGTGTGTAAGGTGCGGAGAATTCATGTTTAATGCCGTTAGAAGTGCAAAAATCAATGAATTTGGAATTTATGAATTCCCCACCTCTATCACTCCTAACTCGAGTAATCCTTTCATTCTTTTCAATCATAATACGATTGCAGATTTCGAGAAAAGAATCAAAGGTATCAGCTTTTTCTTTTAAAAATGCTACCCAAGTATATCTAGAAAAATCAATAACCAATAAGAAATATACCATTTACCTCCTATGGATGGTTGACGAGTTGGCCCCAATCAATAAAGAAAAATAGTTCTACATTGACCTACACAAATATTTAATCGTTTAGAAAGAACTTAACAGACAGGAAAGCATTTCACCTTTGCATAACCACAAACCTTTTGGAGTTTTGGAGTATGTGACAATGGTGAGAAGAACATTTTCCATTGCTATGAAGACGTCATATGCATATGATTGATCTTTTTCTTTTGTCGTCGTCTTGTTTGAAGTACTGAACAACGGTTCTTTTCCTTCAAATGTTTTGCATTTGATTTGCGAGGAATCACCTTTTGGTAGTCATTGCAAGAGGTGCTTGAGGTGTGCGTTTGGCTCCCGTCTTGCAATTTCTCCTTATGTGCCCTGAAATGCCACAACGAAAACATACCTTAGTTCTTGTCGATTCCGAGGAGGATGTAGTAGGTTTGTTGTCGTTGCTTGTCGTGAATTCCGGTGTCGGAGGAGGAGATACCGACTGAGGCACAAATACTGTACCACTCGAACTTGGAATGTCTCCAGTTTGAGTGTATCCGAGGCCGAAATTTCTTTGACCAAGACCAAGAAGTCTGTCCAACTTACTCCTTCCAGAAGAAAATCTCTTTAAGTCATCCTTCAGTTGGCGTATGGTCTCCGTCATTTCCAATTTTTCCTGTCGAGCCTCGCCGTTGAGCTTCAAGAAGTAATTCGCTTTGTTCACCATATCTACATAATTCTTCTCGAAATGCTCATTGGACTCTTGAAGGGAAACATTTGTTTTAATCAGATTATCCCTTTCCACTTCAAGATCGGTTGAGAGAGAGGTTACCCTTTTTACTTCTTCTTCAAGATCCTGCAATCTCCCTTTCAACCCCTTGTTTTGTTTAGCCAGTTTCTTTGAATCCCTCAAAAGTTGTGGTAGGCTAAAACAAAATCTTCACCTTCCGAATCATCTGATTCATCGTCCGTTGCAATCTTTTCAACAGTGGAGTTGGACAAGGAGTCGGATGTACTTGCCATTAAGCACATGAAGGGTGAAGATGTAGTGGACGCGTGGAAAGCTGTCGCGTTGTCTTCTTCATCACTTGACGATGACTCATTTGACGTGGAGTTGTCATCCCAAGTGACGACTTGCATCGCCTTCTTCTTTGCCGGATTCTTGTTGGGACATTCCGTTGCAATGTGGCCGTAGCCTCGACATTTGAAGCACTGAACTTGTCCCTCAGAACTTTTCTTATCCTTTGAGAAGTTCTCTTGCTTCTTGACTTGTAGCTTGAAGACCCTTGCCTTTCTTCGACTTTCCGAAGGATGGAGTTTTGCTTGAATTTCCCCTTCGAAAGTTGCGGCGAAACTTCCTTGTCAAGAGAGCGAGCTGCTTCTCAAAGTCCTCCATAGAAAGGTTCTCGTCGTCGTCCGAGGAGGATGAATCCGCGTCTTCTTCTTTAGTTGATTTCAATGCGTAACCTGAAGACTTAGAAGAGGATGCCTTTCCAGAAGAATAGTTAGTAGGAAATGTCATTTCATAAGTTTGTAAAGCACCTACTAATTCTTCTACACGCATTTCGTCCGGGTGTTTAATTGTTTCAATGGCTGCGACCTTCGGGCGAAATCGTTCAGGAAGAGTTCTTAGAATTTTTCTTACAACTTTAAATTCTGGAATCTTCTCTCCCAAGTTAGCACATGAGTTCACGATGTCTTGCAATCGTGTGTAATAGTCAGTGAAAGATTCATTCTCTGCCATAGAGATAGAGTCAAACTTGCTCGTAAGCATTTGCAGTTTCTGAATCTTCACTAGGTTAGTTCCCTCATGCGTAACTTGAAGAACATCCCAGATTTCTTTCGCAGTCTCACATGCCGAGACGCGAGAGAACTCAGTTTGTGACAAAGCATTAAATAGAGCATTAATTCCTTTGCCATTGTAAGAAGATGTCTATCTCTTCCTTGGTCCATTTCGACCTAGGTTTTAAGGTGCGAACATCATCTAAAATTTCAGTTGGATTAGACCATCCTAATTCAATTGATTGCCACACCCTTTCGTCGATGGAAATTAAAAGGCTTTCATCCGTACTTTCCAGTACGCATAATTTGTTCCATCAAAGAAAGGGGGTCGATTGATGTTTCCACCTTCAACCATTGTTTACAACCCTATTCCCGCTCTGATACCACTTGTTGGGTTAGGTTAATAAGGATCTAAATAGGGGAAAAAAACACCTAGAGGGGGGTGAATAGGTGTAAACAATAAACACTCAAAAAATCATTGCGCAATAAAACCCAATGCGGAAAAATAAAAAAACACGCAAGATTTTTACGTGGAAAAACTCCAAACCGGAGTAAAAAACCACGGGACCGATAACACGGCGAAATCCACTAGAATTAACACACGTACAAGGTGATATAACGTACTCACAGACGACTCAACCTTTTACCATACGCTCCTAGTAGATCTTCCCGCTCGCTCCACGACGCTTCTCGAATCCACGATCCGCGCCCAACGCTGAATCCACAGCGTCCAACGTCGAGTCCACGACGTCCAACCGAATCCACGGTCTTCACCCAATGGTACGCTTCGAATCCACGAACGTACCTCGCTCCGAATCCACGAGAGCGGTTGCACCTTGAATCCACAAGGCCACGCGAGTCCACGCGCCGATTTGGGGTAAATCGTTGTTTGTTTTTGGGTGGTGATGATCCGCCGAATACTTAGATTAAAGATAGATCGGAAATACCATCTAAGTATTCATTGATTTGATTCTACTCAAAATGTGAGTATGGAAAACCTAGAATCAAATCAATCAATATAGATGAAGAAACATAGAATAAATCTATTGATTTCCTTTCTTCTCTATATATGTGGATTTTTCTTTTCGGCTATTTTTTTCTATGATTGCCGATTAAAACCATAAACCCTAGAAAGAATAAGGGCCTATTTATAGGTTAGAAACCAATGGAAGAAGATAAGGATCAAAAACTGCCATTTCTGGAATTTACGGACGGCGATCCGGATCGGAATTGCTGCGATCCGGAT
>JAQOTM010000050.1:305951-384820 GCA_029168755.2 Tillandsia fasciculata | reverse complement strand
AACCGTAGGGTGTCATCGCCTTCCAATGAAAAGTCCCCTTCCTGATTCAGCGAGATCTTGTCTCTTACGAGCTGTAAGTGCGAGTCCGCCTGCTGTCCCTCTCGAATCTTTTCTAGCAGTGTTGGCTTGACCACCAAAGTTAGAAGTTGCGCGACCGTGCCTGCTGGCACTACTTCCAACCCTAGTCGTGAAAATTCTGCGATTAAGTTGCTCTGCTCAGTTATCGCACCTACCGATCCTCCCTCCAATCGCCCCTTCCTGCTCAAAGCGTCCGCTACTACGTTTGCTTTCCCGGGGTTGTATTGGATCGTTAGGTCGTAATCCTTCAGTAATTCAAGCCACCGTCTCTGCCGCAGGTTCAGTTCCTTTTGGGTGAACAGGTATTTAAGACTCTGGTGATCTGAGAAGATGTTACATGGACACCAAAGAGGTAGTGTCTCCATAACTTCAGGACGAAGACCACCGCAGCCAGCTCTAAATCGTGTATTGGGTAGTTTCTTTCGTAGTCCTTTAGTTGTCTCGACGCATAGGCTATTACCTTCCCCTGCTGCATTAAAACACCCCCAAGGCCGATTCTTGAAGCGTCGCAATACACCTCATAGTCCTCACCGGGTGTTGGTAGTACAAGAATCGGTGCCTCGGTTAGCCTTCTTTTCAGTTCTTCAAAACTTTCCTGGCATTTGGCCGTCCATACAAACTTTTCTCCTTTCTTGGTCAACCGGTTTAGAGGGGCCGCAATCTTCGAGAAACCCTCGACAAAGCGTCTATAATACCCCGCCAGCCCCAAGAAACTGCGGACCTCCGTCACCGTCGTGGGCGGCTGCCAGTCTATCACCGATTCCACCTTCTTGGGGTCCACGGCGATTCCCTTTGCCGAGATCACATGCCCCAGGAATCCCACTTCGCGTAGCCAGAACTCACACTTTTTGAGCTTAGCGAACAGCTTCTGCTCCCTGAGGGTTTGGAGAATCGTTCGTAAGTGACCCTCGTGCTCCTCGTCGGTGGATGAGTAGATTAGTATATCATCGATGAAGACCACCACGAACCGGTCTAAGAATGGTCTGAAGACCCGGTTCATCATGTCCATAAAGACTGCGGGGGCGTTCGTAAGTCCGAACGGCATGACCGTAAACTCGTAATGACCATACCGGGTCCGGAAAGCGGTCTTCGGAATGTCCTCGTTCCGAACCCGAAGCTGGTGGTAGCCTGACTGTAGATCAATCTTTGAAAAGACCGTCGCTCCTCGTAGTTGGTCGAAAAGGTCGTCGATTCTGGGCAGGGGGTACTTGTTTTTCACCGTGACCTTGTTTATTCCTCTGTAGTCGATGCAAAGTCGCAGGCTTCCATCCTTCTTCCGTACAAAAAGCACTGGTGCGCCCCAGGGTGACACACTCGGCCTGACAAACCCTTTGTCCAAGAGGTCTTCCAGTTGCGCCTTTAACTCCTTCAACTCCGCGAAGGCCATTCGGTAGGGTGCCTTCGTTATGGGTTGAGTACCTGGCAAGAGTTCAATAGGGAACACCACCTCCCTTTCAGGGGGTATCCCAGGCAGCTCCGTCGGAAAGACATCGGGAAAGTCCCTCACCACCGGGATGTCTGAAGGTGTCGTCGAGGGTCGGGTAACCAGATCTACCGATGCCAAATAGGCCACACACCCACCCTCTATCAGACTCCTGGCTCGAGCCGCCGAGATGACTGCCGGGAAGGAGGTGCTCTTGCATGCTAGGTACGCATTCTTAGGGAAACTTGGTTCTTGTAGTTGTACCATCCGCTTATCGCAGTCGATAAGCACTTGGTACCTTGAGAGCCAGTCCATGCCCAAAACAACGTCGTACTCCTTCAAGGGAATCACTATTAAATCCCAAGGGCAACATAGCCGCCCTAGCTTAATCGGGCAAGTGGCTACCAAGCTAGTCGCCTCCAGTGTCCCACCCGCGGTCTGGACCGTCAACTGACTTTGGAGAGGTGTTTCCTCGAGGTCATGCGAAAACACGTACTCGCGAGAAATGAACGAGTGTGTTGCCCCAGTATCAAAGAGGGTTCTAGAGCGTGAATTTGAAATCGAAGTTATACCTGCAAGTACGTGCTCCGGCGGGTCCGCTTCCTGGCGGGTCATGGAATAAATTCGCCCGCCCGGTTGAGGCTGCCTATCCTCTTCGCGCCGCGTAGCCGGGGGCCTAGAGGTCGACCCCATAGGAGCTTTCCCCCGCCCCAAAAATTGTGGTGAAGGCGTGGAAGCGGCAGAGGAGGCTGATCCCACGGTAAGGGGGCAGTTGCGGCGGAAGTGCCCCTGCTTGCCGCAACGGAAGCAATGGTCGGCTCTCTGGGAGCAATTCAACACTCCATGCGCTCCCCCGCAGATCACGCAAGGCCCGTCTCTTGGCCTCGGCTCTCCCGTAGGTGCGCTCCGTGCTCCCGTCTGTGCCCTCCACCGCTTGGGGAGTCGGCTCCCAGCAGATGACCCCCCTCCGTAGCTCTGCTGTTGCCGCTTCCTATCTTCATGCTGTGCCGGGGCCTCCCTCCTAGCGCGGGTAACGGCAAGCCCACGCTCTACGATAGTGGCCCGGTCGACCACTTTCTGGAACGTATGCAAATCAGCGGCTTGAACCACCTGGAAAATATCACTTCGCAACCCATCCACGAATAGTTGCGCCTTGTGGGGTTCATCCCTTATAACGAAAGGGACGCAATTTGCCAGGCGCACGAATTCGCGCTGATACTCCATAACTGTCTTGCTCCCTTGCTGGATGTGGTTCAGGTCGTCCTCCAGTTTCTTCTTGACGCTATTTGTGAAGAAGGCCCCAAACAATTCCTGCTTGAACGTCGTCCACAATAGTAGCACGGTGCCCTGGGTGGGATCAGGGCGCACCGTCTTCCACCATAGACGAGCGTTTCCCTCCAGAAAGTGAACTGCCAGAGGAACGCGCTCGGGGTCCTCGATGAGTAGGTCCTCAAACAATTTTTCCATCGATCCCACCCACTTTTCGACTACCCAGGGATCAGTCGTCTCCCCCTCGAATGTGGGTGGTTCGAACTTCATGAAATCCGCCAGATTGGCCCGCACTCGCTCTCGTTCCGCCCGCGTAACTGTCCCTTCCCTGGCGACGGCGGCGGCCGCGGGGGTGCTCCCGCCGAGAGCCCCCGGCGCCGGCCCCACGGACGCTGATGCAGGTGCTGCCATCGGCGCCGTGGTCTGGGTAGACGCTAGCCCGGCCGTTGCCGCCGGTAGAGGGGTTGCCCCTACCCCAGCACCTGTCGCTTGCGGTACTGCGGCCGGTGCAATTGGTTCCGGTGGAGAGGCGGAAGCGACCGGTTGCTGCTGCGTCAATTGACGCACACGATCCGTAAGGGTCGCCATCTGCCCCGCCATCTCCCTCAATTGTTGCCGCAGGAGCTGGTTCTCTGCAGCTGCTGATGTCGTCGCATCTGTCCCTACCTCCTCGGCCGACGCTCGGGTCCGTACCATTGTCTGTACAGACATACCCACCAAAGCTTAGCACTCATCTCTGCTAGATAAACCATCGTAAAATCGAGAGAGAAAAGAAACATTATCTACAATTCCCCTTCCCCACGTTCACTCACGTCCTACACCCTTACGTCCCTGCACATTTCATTTATTCGTAGTTAAGTGTGATATCTCGGTGGATGTTGGGCTGTCACTGTTGTGATTAAAGCAAAGTCTCTGATACCATCTTAATCTGTCACGCCCCGGGGGTTTTATTTTAGCGGAAACGGTACACAAAAGTAAGCGTAAGGTGCGTACAAAATTTTTCTTTAAAACCTCCTTCCCCGGCGCGTGCCCAGACCCGCCACATATACAGATTCACTCGAAAATCGGGCAGAGTCTCCTCTGTATATGCACGGCGTCGCGGCTATTACAACCGTCAAACACAAGCAATCATTTCCATTTAATCACAACAGTTCGAAGTAGTACGGTGCATGAAGACTAACAATACCCGTGGCCAGTCAAGTTGAAAGTATAAACTCACTGTTTTGAAAACAGGCCCACACGGCCTGAGGTTTTGAAAACCGATTGGAAAACGGCATAAATCCACAAGGTTTAGAAAACGGGCCCACCCGACCCTAGACTTTTGAAAACAGTTTACGAAGTCCTTTTTCTTTGTTTTCTAGTTGATTTGTTTAGAAAACGGGCCCACCCGGGAATAATAAAGGAAACAGTAATGCATAACCAGAATGAAAGTACTCAACATCCACACGACCCCACAAGGGTATCGAGAACCACACAATAACCTACAATTCCGAATGAAATGCAGAGAAAGTAAATAGAACAGCATACTAGGGCCCCCTCAGCCCGACTGCTACCACCTCGGCCTCACCGTCGCCTACCTCTACCCCCTGGAGGTACCTGTCACAGAGTGGGTAGTCAGCGACACTATCATAAAAATAGTACTAAAGCAGTAAAGTAGTACCAAACCATAAAAGTAAGACTAGCCGGAACAACCGCTCTACACGTAACGGTAACTCGCAACCACCTGTACCACCTGTAACACCTGCAACCCCGGTAACACCTGTAACACCTGACCGCATCGGGCACCTATCCCGGCGGTCGCACACCTGACCTCATCGGGATCCAATCCCGACAGGTCGCACACCTGACCTCATCGGGATCCAATCCCGACAGGTCGCACACCTGACCTCATCGGGATCCAATCCCGACAGGTCGCACCGCTCGCACCTTGCTGCATCAAACCCACACCTACGGGGGCCCCACTACGTCACCTTGTGGGTAACACGGGTCGAAGACCGCCTTTCCGGAAAAGAGCACCCTTTGCGGTGGCCAGACCGCGGGTGCGCGTGTCGCAACTCGAGCATAAGTAACCAAGACACGGGGTAATATAGTACATCATAGAAACCGTCAGTGTTAGTACCGATTAACAATAATAGTCCCTTTTCGGATTACCAACACAATACTCAGCCTCGACCGTAAACCCACCTTGTTGTCGCGCTCCTGACCGATGTTAGGTTCTCTCGCGTCTCGGGTGCCCGCCCAGACCTACACGAATCTGTCATATAGGAGTCAGAAATTTAAGACTTTGTCAGATTAACGACTAGAACGCCCGGCGCCCCCTCACCTTGCGCACAAATTGCACACGTATGCGCCTGGCCCCGCACGGCATGGGCGGCGTACTAACTGCGTGCGGCGCCGTCCGCATGCGGTGACGCCCGCATGCGGCGTTGTCCGCATGCGGTGCCGCCCGCACCCGCATGCGGCGGCGCCCGCAAGTGGCGGCGCCCGCATGCGGCAGCCCGCATGCGGTGCCCCGCACCCGCATGCGGAGGCGCCCGCAAGCGGCGGCGCCCGCATGCGGCAGCCCGCATGCGGTGCCGCCCGCACCCGCATGCGGAGGCGCCCGCAAGCGGCGGCGCCCGCATGCGGCAACCCGCATGCGGTGCCGCCCGCAACCCGCATGCGGAGGCGCCCGCAAGCGGCGGCGCCCGCATGCGGCAGCCCGCATGCGGTGCCGCCCGCACCCGCATGCGGAGGCGCCCGCAAGCGGCGGCGCCCGCATGCGGCAGCCCGCATGCGGTGCCACCCGCACCCTCATGCGGAGGCGCCCGCGAGCGGCGGCGCCCGCATGCGTGGCTCCGGTAATGGTGGCGACTCCCCTCCCTTTTTCCTAAGAGAACCAAGAAACGACCAAATCAAGAACCCTAAGCCATGCTTACCTGGGTTTCGTTGGCTAGGGTTGATCTAGGGGATGATCGTCCTGTTCTTGGGTGAAGGGTATGCCGGCGATCTTCCTTCTCCTCACCCGCTCCGCCTTGCTTCTCCTCTCGATCGATTGGGGAAAGGGTAGGTTCGGTTGGGAAACTGAAAGTTTGGGGAAGTGTGTTTTCCATTTCTTTGGGGTTTCGTACGCAGGGGGTTAAGGGGAGTTGTGGGGAGTGGCCGGTAGTTGGGGGAAGTGGTGGGAAGTTGGGGCGGTTAGTGGAAGGTTGTGGGGAAGTGGTGGGAAGTTGGGGGCGGTTCGTGGGGAATTGTACGACGGGAAAACGCGGGAGTGATTAAGGTGGCGGGAGCGGTTAAATTGGGGAATGGGAATGAACCCAGTTCAAGTTAAAACGGGCACAAGTCGGGTGCGAACCAGGGTCTGGTCCGTCTGAAAAGCCGCGTTAACCACCTGAACCGTTAGCTACCTTCCGGAATTTATTCCGGAAGATTCCGGCGTCGGAATTCAAAACCGATTTCGCCGCCGTTCTCCGTTTCGCGAGGCCTATTAACTAAAAATACCCGCGAGCCCCGACGGTCTGTCCGGAAACAAGAAATTATTCGATCACCCTCCAGCCCCCGAAACGAAATACGGAATTAACGAAACCAAAAGTAGACCCTTAAAAATATTTTAAACCAGCGGCTACTACATCAGGTCCCTCCGCTTTCTCCTTCTTTCCTTCTTTTCTCCTCCGGTTGGAATTCTCTTTTCTTTTCTCTTCTCCGAACTAGGGTTTTATTTTTGGTCTTCGGTACGCACGAGAGGGAAGGGTTAGAGGAGGCGATCTTTTAAAAACTAGGATTTTCCTTTCGGTAAACGGGGTTTAATTATTCTTTTATTATTAATTTATTTTCTTTTATTTTATTTTATTCTATCCTTTTATTATACGTACGTAAAAAGGAAAAATTCCATATTCGGATATTTATTATTTAACAATAAATATCTAATCCCACGAGATAAATTCCAAAATTCCTCGAATTGCGTGCCAGATCTTTTGCACGGATTCCGATGCGCGCTAGGTCATCGCAACACTAAAAACCCTATTCCGGGAGATCCCAAGGTCGGATTCCAGATCCGATCGCACCGTCGGTCATCGTTTTTCGTTCTCTTTCACAGAAAAATACTCATGCAATACACCGACCAACTTACAGAAACTCGATAATTTCGATTCACTAAAAGAAGTACTTATTAAAAAGAGGGTAAAATATCACTAGAAAAGTCGTGTCATTACATCGGCAGTGTAATTTTCCTGCCTGTGAGTGAGACAGTGATTTGTTGGTTTCTGCCGATCTTGTTGATCGAGGATTTGGATCATAGCCTGCATGAGCCACATTTGAGCTCGACAGAGATGCGCGGATACTTTGCTCGGTGGGGTCGCGCCCCTCGAGTGCCACTCCGGAGTTGGGCATGATACTTCTATCGCGGCTTGTCGACGCTTTGTCCCTCTGGCTGGGCCAGTTTTGGCAGTCACGGACATCGTCCCTCTGGCTGGGCCAGTTTTGGGAGTCACGGACGCCATACGTAAGTCCGGTCCTCCGGGATGTAACGGTAGTAGGTAGGCGCAGGTTTGACTGGACCCGATGTGGCAGTCAGTTTAGATTGGGTGATCTGAGTTGAGAGTTAGTTGTGGCATACTGTTCTTTCTGTTTCACTCCTCGAGCATCTTGATAGAGGCATAGTAGCTGTAGACTTTACTTTTCCAATTTTTTCTTACAGCACTGCATATGTTACTTTATGCCTCTAGTAGACTTAGTGGGCAGACCGTCGGGCTTGTTGGCGGCACCCACTGAGAACTACTGTGGGATGTAGTTCTCACACCCGTCGTGGTGTCTTTTCCCCAGGGACTTCTGCTCCGGTTCCTGCTGCTCCAGTTGCTGATCCTGCTCCTTCTGACCGAGGTAAGGGAGTCGCGAGATAGATCCCTTCCTGTCATCCTCAGAGTGAGAGTAGATGTACCCCTTGCTACTTTTTGAGTGTGTTATGTTGAGTGACTCTTGTAGTGAGGTATCGAGTTGTACCCTTCTTTTACTACTGTTCAGAGAGACTTTTGTTTTTGGTGAGGTTGGTCTGTATTATTTTGAGATGTAGTTGTATTTTATATCTTTTATTTCAGTTTTTACTTTTTCAGCTCTGATATCTGTTAGTGTAGATGATTTCTTTTGCAGGTTAGTCGCTACGTCTATACGGGGCTTCCCGTATGGGCGGCGGATCTGTTGGCAAGCCCGGGTCGCAGTTTCGACCCCGGGGCGTGACAAAATGAGATAACCGAAAGTGAATAAGACATTTTTAAAGCCTCAAGCTGCTAAGGTCCTCTAAACGCAGTCTCACCATTGTCCCGATTCCCACCCCTGTTCGGACCTGTCACAGTGTGGGAAGTCAGCGATAAATAAAGTAGATGAAAACAAGTACAATGCGATAAAAACTGTAATAAACAAACCGATACACCAGAGCATTCCACTTCCCCCTCATGAGTCACCTATCCCCTGTTTAATCAAAACGAAACATATGCCGGGAGGTCTAAAGACCCCCAGCGAAAGTACACTTTGCTCGCACCTTGATGCTACCAACCCCTTCACGGTACTTGCGCAGCACCTTAAGTAATCAGCGAGGGGTCCCCACTATGTCACCTTCACCTTTGTGGGGTACACGGGTGTCACGCCCCGGAGGTTATAAAAGAGCGAAAAAACGTGTATCTTTTTTTTTTGAAAATTAACCTCGCCACCGTTGCGCGCTAGACCCGCCACATATACAAATTCACTCCACAAACGGACGGAGTCTCCTTTGTATATGTACGGCGTTTCAAACACGACTTATACTTTAACCATGCAGTCACAGAGCAATCAAAAGGAGAGATCACACTTAACCATAACTATAATTACCACAACAAGGTTGAAAGGATAAATCCACAGGTTTGAAGTACAGTGTCCACACGACATCCGGTTTCACAAAACGTTTTCGCAATCTCTTTTAGGCGGCAACATAACTTGAGAGGATAAATCCACGAGTTTGGAAAGCAGTGCCCACACGACACTTAGTTTGAAAATATTTTCGAAACCATTTTGCTATTTGAAAATATGCCGCATACAAGTCTAAGAAAAACACAATTACAAGCTGTCACCACTAAGTTAGGATCTCAACCCAACATCCACATTGTTCCACTAACAAGCAAACACTAGCTTACTAACCAAAAGCAATAGAGAGTGATAACCGAAAGTAAATAAGACGTTCGTCAGCCTCAAACGGCTAAAGTCCTCTAAACGCAGTCTCACCATCGTCCCGGTTCCAACCCCTGTTCGGACCTGTCACAGTGTGGGGAGTCAGTGACAAATAAAGTAGATGAAAACAGGTAATGCTATAAAACTGTAGTAAGCAAATCGATACACCAGAGCATTCCACTTCCCCCTTATGAATCACCACGTTCCCTATCAAAATCATGCTGAGCACCTACCCCAGAGCTACTCCGCTCGCCTCTTGGTGCTTTTAACCCCTCCACTACCCAAGTAGCAGTCGCCTCACCGTGAGTGGTCCCCATCATCACACATTGTGGGGTACACGGGTCAACCTACCATCTTTCCGGAAAAATACACCATGTGCGGTGGCCAGACCGCCGGTGTGCGTGTAAGTAATCGTGAGCATAAATGCCGAAACCGGCGTGTAATAAGGCACCGCGACCTTCGTCGCCACAGTTAGAAATAAAAGAGTGGGATTCTCATGCAATGGGGTTAGACAGTTCACAAAACATACATCTACTTTATTTTCACAAGTCACAACGGGAACAACCATACACTGAAATACAATAAAGTGCGCACCTCAAATTGCGTCGACCGGAACTCCGAAAATCGACCCATACCTTCGGACGACACCCGGACCTAAAAAAAAGTCCCACAACAGGGCAACAGGTAAGATACAACTCTCATAACGAAAACATGACTCCGAAAGCGCAAACAAATGAACTAACGACTCGCGGTGGCGGCGACGACGACGGCGGGGACGAAGCGGCACCCGTGCGGCACGGGCGCCGCGTGCGGTGCAGCCGCACGGCGCCAGCCCCGCGCGGTGCATGCGGCGGCCGCGCGGGCACCAGCCCCGCGCGACGCATGCGACGGCCGCACGGGCAGCAGCCCCGCGTCGCCACAGTTAAAAATAAAAGAGCGGGATTCTCATTCAATGGGGTTAAACAGTTTACAAAAAGGTACATCTACATTACTTTCACAAGTTACAACGGGAACAACCATACACCGAAATACAACAAAGTACCCACCTCGAAATGTGCTGACCGGAACACCTGGGATCGAAACACGCTCACAATCGGCACCCGGAACTAAGAAAGTCCTCAAAAGAACAACAGGTCAGACTGAATTGCATTCTGTAAAGAAACAGAGTCCAAAACCCAAGAGTACGACGAAAACCCAGCAACGGCGAAGGTAACGACGCGCTACGGACGACGCGGCCGCGGTCCCATCCCCCGCGGCGCCGCATGCCATGCGGTCGCGCGGGCACCGGCCCCGCGCGGCGCCGCATGCGGTTCGGCCGAGCGGTCAGACTCCCCGCGCGCCGCTGGTGGGCGGCGCCCCGCGCAGCACTGGCCGCGCGGCGCGCGCACCGCCTGCGGCGGCATTCCGCGCGGGTGCCGCCGCCTGCGAGCGACGCCCCGCGCGGCCCTAGGCTGCGCGGCGCGCGCCGCCTGCGGGTGGCACCTCGCGCGGCACCTGCCAACCCGAGTGCTGCCGCCTGCGGGCGGCGCCCCGCGCGGCACCTGCCCGCGCGGGTGCTGCTGTCACGCCCCAGGGTTTTGTTTTAGCGGAAACGGTTAATGAAAAGGTATGTATTTGGCGCGTTCAAATATTTTTTTTTTTTGAATATAACCTTCTTCCCCGGCGCGCGCCCAGACCCGCCGCATATACAGATTCACTCTGCAAACGGACAGAGTCTCCTCTGTATATGCACGCGTAGCGGCTAGTACAAGCTCCAAACGCGATCATCAATTCAACCACAACAGTTTCTAACATACAACTATGCACCATAACTGAGTAAAACGCACGGCCAAGTGATTTTAAAAGGATAAATCCACAGTCGTTGAAACGGCGCCTACCCGGCACTCAGGTTTTGAAAACATGTTTCGAAAACAGCATAAATCCACAGGGTTTTGAAAACAGTGCCCACACGACACATAGGTTTTGAAAATGATTTTCACAATCTTTTCTTGGGTTTTCTTTTTCTTTTCCAAACGGCCAACAGAGATAAAAGGAAAGATAAATAAATAAGTAAATAAACAAAAGGAACCATGCCGACATCCACACCGACCCCACGAGGGTATCGAGGACCACACAAAGGACTACAAACCGTGAATGAAATGCAAAGATAAAAGAGGAAATACAGTCCGGGGTCCCCAGCGACCCAGAAGCTCTTGCCCCGTTCTCACCGCCGCCTACCTCTCCCCCCGTCTGGACCCTGTCACGATGTGGGAAGTCAGTGACAAATAATAGTAGAGCAGGAAAAGTAGTAAAACAAACCGTAAAGCTATCCGGAGCAACCACCCTCCCGAGAGGGAAAAAGATAACCTGAACCCCTGTAATCCTGCAATACCCGACCACGTCGGACAACTAAACCGACGGGCCGTACCGTACCTGCAATATCCGACCACGTCGGGCAACTAAACCGACGGGTCGCACCGTACCTGCAATATCCGACCACGTCGGGCAACTAAACCGACGGGTCGCACCGTACCTGCAACATCCGACCACGTCGGGCAACTAAACCGACGGGTCGCACCGCTCGCACCTCGGCGCCTCAAACCCCACAACTACAGGGGCCCCACTACGTCACCTCGTGGGTATACACGGGTCATAGACCGCTTTTCCGGAAAAACGCACACTTTGCGGTGGCCAAACCGCGGGTGCGCGTGCTGCAGCCTCGAGCAAAATAACCAACAGTAATCATGAATAAGCTATAACCGCTATCATGTTAGCATCATAATATATAATCGAGAGTAAGGGTATAACCACTATCCTGTTAGCAACGTCATGTAAAATTAAGAATAAAAGAAAATTAAGAATAAAAGCGACCGCCGGAATTCGGCGCTAAGTACCAAAATAAAACCCACCTCAAACACGAAGGAGAGGACGTGCGGGAGCTCCAACTAAAAGTACCCTCGCCGTGTGCCCGAAAAGCTACAATAAGAATTAATTGTTAAAAACCATCGTCGTGGTTAAAAACACTCAAAAACGGGGCGAAACGGGCCAAAAACGGAGCTTCTGGGCTCTTTGGCTGAAGGCTGGTGCACGGTCCAGGCGTGGACCGGGTTTACGGCATCGGCGGTTGCGTGGCATGCGCCGGGTGCACGCAGGAAGCGTGCACCGCGCATCCTGGGCCGGGCCGGTGCACGACACGAGCGTGCACCGGGCTCACGGCCGCAGGGGCCTGCGGTGCGCACCGGGTGCACGCCGCAGCGTGCACCGCACCCGAGCGGGCCGGGCCGGCGCACGAAAGCGTGCGCCGGGTCCGCAGCTCCCGCGTCGCGGGGCGTGCACCGGGTGCACGCCCCGGCCCGTGGACCGCGGGCCGAGAATCCGTACAGTAACCCCTTTTTTCGGTTTTCTTCTCCGTTTTCGCTCCCGTGCGACTCCGGCGACGACCCCGCGAACATGGTAACGGCGGCGGCGGCCTCCCGTTTAACAACGGCGGCGGCGGCCTCCCGTTCGACAACACGCCTCGCACGCAACACGACAAGAAAGAAAACCTTATACCGAAAAAGATAACCGGGAAGACCCGAGCTGCTCACCCTGTTTTCGCCGGTGAGGGAGGAAGGAAGAGGATCGTCCCGCTCTCGTTCGCCGGGTTCCGCAGGGCGTGCGATCGTCCTTCCTTCTCCTCGTCTCCGTCTCGGTTCCTCACGCCCTCGGTTGAAAAGAGAGGAAATATGAATTGGGGTTTTTCCCCTTCCCTTTATTAACAGGGCCGCCTTAAACCCTAGCAGTCAAGAGAGAAACCCTAAAATAACCGAACCAAAAACCGACGGCTAAGATTGTCTCGAAAAGCATGTCAATCGCTCGCACGAATCCCGGAGCACCCAAAAAGGGGTCCAACCTTCAAAAATTAATTCTGGGAGATCCGGGAGTCGGAATTCGAATCCGATCGCGTCTCCGTTCACCGTTTTACGAGCTCTAGCACCAAAAAATATCCGCAAGTCCCGACGACCAGCCCAGAATTTCTCGAATTTCAACCCCTCCTTAATCAACTGAAAATATTCGGTTAGGACCCAAGATGGAAAACCGGAAGGTCGAAGTACCACTACATAAATAAAATAACCCAATGACATAAACAGATGAGAATTCCGATCACAGCAGGTTCCCCGTCCGATCGCCTCGAAGAACGTGCCGGCCACTTAACACGGATTCCGATGCGCCACTCAAAAGCAAACGCTTTGACCCCCATTTCGGGAGATCCGTAAATCGGAATCCGAATCCGTTCGCTTTGCCGCCCTCCGTTCTTCGAGCTCAATCACAGAAAAATACTAGCGGCCCCGGTCAGTCCATTACAGAAAACGGTGAAAAGTTTTCCTACCAGTCCCGTCAAAATAAAAGGGAGGTATACAAGGGCAAGGGAGCGCCTGGACTCTACATCACTTACCACTAAAAAAAAGTTTCGTCCTCGAAACTTAATCCTGGTCCGCAACGAATAAAACTGAGTAGCACTCCTCCATCTTTGACTCCCGTTCCTAAGTCCTGGTTGCTCCACAGCACCTTCCCATAGGGGATCGCCCGGTTGCGCAATCCTTTTTGTCCTCTCGTGCTAAGGTCCGCACCGGTGTTCCGTCGAAGCTCAGGTCCTCTCTAAGCTCAAAGGCAGTGACCATCCGTCACCCAAAATCAAGTAAGCAGGTTCAGAGCACATCTTCGAGAATCCGGCTCATTCGCTCGGGCTGTCCGCCGGTCTGGGGGTGAAACGCCGTGCTGAAGTGTGGTTTAGTCTCTAGGGCCCGTTGCAGACTTGCCAAAGGTTCGACACCAGCCGAGTGTCTCTAGTCCACCAGAATTTCTGCTTGAGGTCCTCGTACATCTTCGTGTCACCTGGATGCGCCGCGAAGGGAGCGCAGTGCGCCTCTGACAGTAACTCTTCCATCATCACTGGCAGCTCGGGCACGCAAGTCCACCCTCGGAAACGTATTGCGTCGTCCGCACTTGCTGAAAAGTCGATTGCGTGGTCCGGGGGTCTTGTCTCGAATAAGCTGTATCCGTACGCCTGTTATTCTGACCCTCCAGGATTTCTCTAAAAGGGTTGATTTGATCATCAAGGACAATAGGTCGTGCGACGGTACCGGTCCTGCCGAGTACTCGCGCTCATCGATTTCCTCCCCGATTTGACCCTTCCTGCTCAAAACATCCGCTCATATTCTCTGTGATTCCCTGTAGTAACCACTGGTTTAGAGTTATCTGGGTGCTTTTGTTTTGGTTTTAATTTCATCCGGTGCGCTTGGGGGGTCCGGTGCGTGATCCTTTTTCTTCTTTTTCTGGGCAGGCCGTCGGGGCTCGCGGGTAATTTTAGGCAATAAAGCTCGCGAAACGGAGCGCAGCGGCGCGACCGGTTTTATTTTTCGACCCCGGATCCCCCCAGAATAAATTCCGGAAGTTCGTTAGCAGCCCAGGCGACCGGCAAGATCTACGAGGCATGCCGGACCCAGGTGCGAACCCGAAATCCTCTTTCCGGTCGACCGGGGGTTGGGTTCATTAATTTCGCAACCCAGGTCTAAATCGTTTAATTGTTTTAGCAATTGGGGATGTTGGGTCAAGTCCCCCGTTTGCACCAGACCAGCTAATTAATTAAACGGGTTCCTGCAGGGGAATTTAGGGTTTGGACGTTCGTATTTTATATCCACTACCCCCCTAGACGAACCGTATCTTCGAGCGCGGACGAGGAACTACTTCTCCTTCCTCTTCTTCTCGTCTTCTTGCGACCGATCGGAGCGGGGATCTACGGCGGAGCTGTAGTGACCCGACCCTTTGGGGTATTTTTGAACTCACATGTAATCGCTTAGGCCTTAAGCGAAATAAAATTTATTAATTTTCTTAAGTCGGCCGGGACGAGGTGTGTGTATTTTTCTGCGATAGAGCGCGGAAAACGATGACCGACGGTGCGATCGGATTCGAAATCCGATGTCGGGATCTCCCGGAACGGGATCCTTAGCGACGCGGTAGTTAGTCACGCATCGGAAACCGTGCAAAATATCTTGCACCCGTTAGAGATAAGGTGGGTTATCTCGGAGGGATAATTAATTAATTAATTAATTAATTAATTATCCGGTGACGGAAATTTAAATCCTCCTACGTACGAATTAATTAAGGGATTTAAATTGGTGGGATTTTATCTCGTGGATTGGGTAAGAGATAAAATCCGGATATTTAAGTAGGGGATTTAAATTGGTGGGATTTTATCTCGTGGATTGGATAAGAGATAAAATCCGGATATTTAAATCGGGGATTTGTTTTCCCCGGGATTATTTAGGTGATTTAATAATCGGTGACTAGAATTTAAAAGTTAAGATTTAAATATCCGGTAATTTGAATCCATTGGGAATTGATTTCCCATGATTATTTAATAAAGGTGATTAAATAATCGGTGGTCAGGATTTAAAGGTGGGAAATATCCCGTCAGTCGGATATTTTCTTGAGAAATAGAAACGGGGAATTTTGGGTTTTCCTACGTACGTAAATAAAGAAATCAAACGATCAAATATGAGGGATCGACGGTAAGGATATTAATTAAACAATTAACTAATAGGGTTATCGGTAAGGATTAATTAATTAATAAATTAATTAATCGGAGTCAAAATATCCGAAAGGATTTTGACGGTGCGTATGCGTGAAATTGGATAAAAAGGATAAATAATAGGGAGATTATTTATCCCCCGTTTACCGAACGAAACCCTATTTTTAAAATACCGCCTCCTCAAACCCTCCTCTTTCGTGCGTACCGAAACCCCAACCGGTGAGGAAAAGAGGAAAAGAAGGAGGAAGCGGAGGAACCCGATCGCCCCGATTTACGTGCCGGAGACCGGAGAACGTGATCGTCGACGGGGAGCGGATCCGGATCTCCAACGCCGCGAGAACCAAGATCGGATCTTTTATTCCGATAAATTTAAGGTTAGTGATCATCGTTCCGGTTGTTAAATTAATCGGGGGTTTTCCGTGTTCTTGTTAGATTAATTTAATCGGAACATCGTTCGCGGATTTTCGTCGGGTTTTGGTCCATATTTTATCATCGTTCTTGATCGGGTGTGATCGAGGATTTTTATCGGATTTTAATTGATGGGTTTTAACGGGTTTCTTTTATCGAACTTTCGATCGACGTTTTTGGGTGTTCGTCGATCGTCGGTTTAGCCGTTAGAATTACCGGGAATTTTCCGGGAATTTTTCGGGAATTTTTCGGGAATTTTCGGGCGACTCCGGCGGGACATAGTGGGTTAACGGGAGGCCGCCGCCGCCGTTGTTAGACGGGAGGCCGCCGCCGTCGTTACCATGTTCGCGGGGTCGCCGCCGGGATCGCACGGGAGCGAAAACGGAGAAGAAATCGCGAAACGGGAGCGAAAACGGAGAAAAAATCGCAAAACGGGAAGTTACTGTGCTGTCCGTACGGCCGCGGTCCACAGACCCCGGGCGTGCACCCGGTGCACGCCCGCTAGCCCAAATGCGCAGACCCGGCGCACGAAATCGTGCGCCGGGCTGCACACTGTGCGCGGTGCACGCTCTAGGCGTGCACCCGGCGCACAGCTCATCACCCCGAAGGCGTGGACCCGGCGCGCGCTGGTGTCGTGCGCGGCCCGGCCCACCCCGCCTTGGTGCACGCCTCCTGTGTGAGCCCGGCGTACGCTGCGCGGCCGCCCGATGCGCAGACCCGGTCCATGGTTGCTCCTGTGCACCACCCGACAGCCTAAAATTCGGTGGCTCCGTTTGGGTCCGTTTTTCCACCGTTTTGAGCGCGGTTTTCGCCGTTGGGATCGTTATTTCCGCGGCTTTCTTGGTACAGCCACTTGGGACCTACTTGGTCATTATTTTATTATGTTGGGTGCCGCGCGGGGTTCCGGTTTTCGGCGAACCGGACGGTGTTGGACCTTTCCGTCAAAAAGGGTAAATTGGGTTTTTCCGTTTTGAGGTGTTAGTGTGTGTTTTGACCATAATTTGTCCGTGCGGACTTTTCTTAGGTCCGGGTGCACAGCGGGGGAGCGCGAAGGATATAGGTGTTCCGATTGCTCTCCAACAAGGTGGGTACGGTTGCGATGAGTGCAACCGGTGCTGTAAGTGCATCTATGTCATTAAAAGTACTCTTTAATTTACCTAACAAAGTAGATGGACAGTTTAACCTTTCGATTAATGGTATTTTATCTAACAATTAAGCGGCTGCGGTCGCGGTGCCCACTACACGCCAATCTTGGCAATCCGGTTTCGGATGCTGCACGTACACAGGCGGATTGGCCACCGCATGGGTGTACTTTTCCGGAAAAGTGGTCTTTTTGACCCGTGTGCCTCACAAAGGGGTGGGAGCCGTGAGGACCTCTTCACGGCTGCTATAGGGGTCGCACTAGCCCCGTGAAGTGGTTAAAAGCATCAAAAGGTGTTTGTGCACGAGGGGGGACTTTAGTCTCCCCGACAGGTACTCTGGGGTCGGTGCCCAGCTTAATTAACAATTAATCTGGGGTTGGTGCCCAGTTTAAAATATGCACAGGGGTTTAACGAAAGGTTACGGTGTACTCGGTGTATTCGGTTCGTTTTTCCTTTCTTGATATTTTAGACATCTACTTTGTTTGTCACTGACTTTACCCACTCCGTGACAGGTATTACTAGGTGCGTTAGCCGGGATGGCGGTGGGACTGCGTCGTGAGGATCGTAGTCGGACACTTGGTTATCGATTCTATGACTCATTTCCCCTTTATGCGTAAACTCTTAATTTGCTTGTGGATTACTTAGTTGTGGACATGTATTAGCTCTGTGGATGAGGTGTAGTTTTATATGTTGATACTTTTAGTTGTGTTTTCATTCGCGGCATGTTTTCATGATAAGTAAAGGTTTGCGAAAATGTTTTCTCAAATGAAGTGCCGTGTGGGCACGGGTTTTACAACTCTGGGTTTTATCCTTTCCAAACATTGACGCCGCTTTATAAACTTGCTTTAATCTGGTGTTGAATGTCTACTGTATGGTTGTTGGTTGGCAATTGATGTATGATGCTTGTTTGAATGATATGTTGTAAATGAGACGCCGTGCATATACAAAGGAGACTCTGTCCGTGGACAGAGTGAATTTGTGTATGTGGCGGTCTGGCACGCACCGGGGTTGAAGTTTATGTTACCTTATTAAAAGAAAAAAAAAAATAGACACGTTTTTCCGCTTCAAATGACTCAAAAACCCCCGGGGGCGTGACAGATTAAATGGTATCAGAGAGAATACAACCACAACCATAGTAGACGTGATTTACATCCACAGTGCTAGGTGCCACAAGCAAATGGGAAATGAGATAACCAAGGTGTAGGTGTAGTACGTGAGAGTACGGGAAAACGGGAACGTAATATAGGTGTAATCGTAAGACAGGTGCTAGGGATTATAACCTTAGGGCTAACGTGGTTTCTTTGTTTGCACGGTTAATGGCCCGAAGCCGCTCTTCAATCGATGGTGCAGAAGAGGATACGACGGTTCCGGCAACAGAGGAGAATCGGCTACTCCAACAACGGATTACGCGACATGGCATAGCGCTCTTCCCTTTTTGATTAGGAAAGACGAACCCCACCAGGCTCGCCTTCACAAGGGTGGTCCACATAGCGACACTAATCGGGTAATACCAACGGTGGGTCTACCCGCTTACCGAGAAGTGATCGATAGGGCCACTATGGTGGGGCGGGAATTAGCCGTTCCACGCACCCGGCAGAAGGATCATGAGTCTGCCGGGGGCCGAAACGACCACAGCCATAACCCGGGAATGACTTTCCGATGGGGGCAGACCACCCCAATATCCGAAGACACCGCAAGGAACCTGAAACACATCAGACGGGGGTATCGACAAGAATATGTGAGGTTGGCCAATTATGTTTCCGTTGTCACAAGGGATGAAGCACACAAAGCCCGCCTCTTCGTAGACGGATTGCGGAGCAATACTTCGAAGTCGTGCGAGTAGTGGAACTCCACACCTTCCAGAAAGAGGTGGATAGGGCCACCATAGTGGAGCGCGGATTCGAGGTGACGCACGCCCGACAGAGGACTCGGAGTACGACATGGACAAGAAACGACCCCAGCCCTTCTCAGGAAAGGAATTTTCTAGCGGAGACCGGCCATGCATCATCTACAGAGGAGCACCACGGAGGAAATTACTCATTCCGGAAGCACGACCTTTGCTTCTAACGTGACAAACTGGGACAGTTCCGTTTTTACTGCCCCGAACCCGAGAATGATTCTTCGGAGTCGCGACACGGATGAGGGGTCTTATGCGACGACACGACAAAGGATGCACTACCCGAGGGAAGTAGTAGCAGGAAAGACCCCTTACGAAGAGTAATGTTGGTCTTGACCCCAGGAGAACCCTTAGGAGAAAATACTCTGTACCTTCCTGCCCAATAAGGATACGAAGACTTAGTTGTCTTTGGTGTTGGCCCTTTATTACGGGTCAAATAGGTCCAACTTCCTGCCTTAAGACAATAGGCCCAAGGGACTAGTGAGTTGGGTTGGGTGAGCCCGAAAGGTTGAGTAGGCTGCGGTCCGCAATAGACCTAACGGCAAGAGGCCCAACAATAGACCCAACATCCAGGTGGGTTGGGTCTGGTCGAGATCTGTGGTGCGGTGTATGCCACTTTAAGTGAATCGGATGCGCACCTCTAAAAGCTCAGGCTTTTGGGGTTAATGGTTAGCGCCGACGATTCGACATTTGAGGCATAGTGGTAAGGGAATTTCCGGATGTATTTCCGGCGGAGCTTCCCGGAATGCCGCCGGAACGAGAGGTTGACTTCCCAATTGAACTGCTCCCCGGCACCAAGCCCATCACCAAGGCACCGTACAGGATGGCCTTCGCGGAGCTGAAGGAACTCAAGGCACAGTTGGAGGACCTTCTGGACAAAGGATTCATCAGACCAAGCGCGTCACCTTGGGGCGCGCCCGTCCTGTTTGTGAGGAAGAAGGACGGAAGTCTCCGGTTGTGCATCGACTACCGGGAGATAAATAAGGTCACGATCAAGAATAAGTACCCCCTGCCAAGGATCGACGACCTCTTTGACCAGTTACGGGGGGCGACGGTGTTCTCAAAGATTGACCTGCAGTCGGGCTATCATCAGGTCCGGGTCAAGGGGGAGGACATCCCCAAGACGGCTTTCCGTACTCGCTATGGCCATTACGAGTTTACGGTAATGCCGTTCGGGCTCACAAATGCCCCGGCGGTGTTTATGGACATGATGAACAGGGTATTCAAACCCTTCCTGGACTTGTTCGTGGTGGTCTTCATCGACGACATCCTCATCTACTCCCGTACGGATGAGGAACATGAAGAACACCTGCGCATAGTCCTCCAGACCCTGCGAGAACAGAAACTCTACGCCAAACTCAAAAAGTGTGAGTTTTGGCTCCGAGAGGTCGGGTTCTTGGGGCACGTAATCTCGGCGGCTGGAGTCGCGGTGGATCCGAAGAAGATAGATTCGGTGACGGACTGGCCCCGACCGACCACGGTGACGGAAATTCGAAGCTTCCTAGGATTAGCCGGGTATTACCGGCGCTTCGTGGAGGGCTTCTCCAAGATAGCCACCCCCTTAACCCGCTTGACAAGGAAGGGGGAAAAGTTCATCTGGACGGATAAGTGCCAGAAGAGCTTCGAGGAGCTTAAGGATAGGTTGACGCGAGCCCCGATTCTCGCCCTGCCAGAGCCAGGGGAGGATTACGAAGTATATTGCGACGCGTCGCGAAATGGATTGGGTGGAGTACTCATGCAACGGGGAAAGGTGATAGCCTATGCGTCAAGGCAGCTCAAGGAGTACGAGCGGAATTACCCCGTGCACGATTTGGAACTCGCAGCGGTGGTGTTTGTCCTCAAGCTTTGGAGACACTACCTGTATGGGGCACACTGCAATGTGTACTCAGATCATAAGAGCCTCAAGTACCTTTTCACCCAAAGGGAGCTAAATCTGCGACAAAGGCGGTGGCTGGAGCTATTAAAGGATTACGATCTAACGATCCACTACCACCCGGGAAAGGCCAACGTGGTGGCCGACGCCCTAAGTCGCAAAGGACAGGCCGCGGAAGCGGATGTAAGCGCCATTACGCAGCAGGATAGTCTAATTGCGGAGTTCTCGCGATTGAGACTAGAGGTGGTACCTGCAGGGACAGTCGCCCAACTTCTGACGCTGGTGGTCAGACCTACTCTGCTGGACAGGATTCTCGAAGGCCAATCGACTGATGATCAGCTCCAGCTGGTGCGGAGTAGAATAACCGCCGACCATGAAGGTGACTTTGCTGTTGACTCCGACGGCACGATACGATTTCGCGGACGGATCTGCGTGCCGGATCTACCGGAGCTCAAGGAGGAGATTCTGCGGGAAGCGCATGCCGCCCCATATGCAGCGCATCCCGGGGGAACGAAAATGTACAAGGACGTCAAACAAACCTTCTGGTGGCCTAAAATGAAGGAAGACGTGACCCGATTTGTGGCTCACTGCTTAGTGTGCCAACGGGTGAAGGCCGAACATCAACGGCCGGCGGGGAAATTGCAACCTTTACCGGTGCCCGAGTGGAAGTGGGACATGATTACCATGGATTTTGTGACCGGTTTCCCGAGGTCGCCACAGGGACACGATGCGATATGGGTGATCGTGGACCGTTTGACGAAATCGGCCCACTTTTTGCCCATACACACGACGTGGACCCGGGAACGACTGGCACAAACATACCTCGATGAGATAGTAAGGTTGCACGGTGTACCGACATCCATCACGTCGGATAGAGACACACGTTTTGTGTCGAACTTTTGGCGAAGCCTGCAACAAGCGATGGGGACCAAGTTGCACTTCAGCACAGCTTTTCATCCGCAAACCGATGGGCAATCGGAGCGGGTGATACAGATCGTGGAGGACATGCTTCGAGCATGCGTTCTGGACTTGGGCGAAGGGTGGGCACGGTGTTTGCCCCTGGTGGAATTTGCCTACAATAACAGTTACCAGGCCAGTATTCAGATGGCGCCGTACGAGGCCCTGTACGGGCGCCGCTGTCGGTCTCCAATATGCTGGGACGACTTAGGTGAGCGTAAGTTTCTGGGCCCAGATTTGGTGGAGGAGACCGAAGCAAAGGTGCGTTTGATTAAACAAAGGCTACTGACCGCCCAAAGCAGACAGAAAAGCTACGCGGACAACAGACGCCGAGACTTAGAGTTCATGGTGGGCGAGCACGTGCTGCTCCGGGTTTCACCCTCCAAGGGGAACCGACGTTTCGGCATAAAGGGGAAGTTGAGCCCAAGGTACGTGGGACCGTTCGAGATCCTGGAGCGCGTGGGACCGGTGGCGTACCGGTTGGCCCTGCCCCCGAACCTCGAACGAGTCCACAACGTGTTCCACGTTTCGATGCTCCGGAAGTACCTGGCAGACCCCTCTCATGCCTTGGATGCCTCCACCATTGAGTTGCGAGAGGACTTGAGCGTCGAGGAGACGCCGGTGCGGATTTTGGCAAGAGAGGACAAGAAGTTGCGCAACCGAACGATCCCCTATGTGAAGGTCCAGTGGAGCAACCACGAAGAGCGCGAGGCGACGTGGGAACTGGAATCAAAGATGAGGGAATGTTTTCCCGAGTTGTTTTAGTGAGGTTTGAGTTTAAGTTTCGGGACGAAACTTTTTATAAAGTGTGAGTGGTGTAGTGACCCGACCCTTTGGGGTATTTTTGAACTCACATGTAATCGCTTAGGCCTTAAGCGAAATAAAATTTATTTAATTTTCTTAAGTCGGCCGGGACGAGGTGTGTGTATTTTTCTGCGATAGAGCGCGAAAAACGATGACCGACGGTGCGATCGGATTCGAAATCCGATGTCGGGATCTCCCGGAACGGGATCCTTAGCGATGCGGTAGTTAGTCACGCATCGGAAACCGTGCAAAATATCTTGCACCCGTTAGAGATAAGGTGGGTTATCTCGTAGGGATAATTAATTAATTAATTAATTAATTATCCGGTGACGGAAATTTAAATCCTCCTACGTACGAATTAATTAAGGGATTTAAATTGGTGGGATTTTATCTCGTGGATTGGATAAGAGATAAAATCAGGATATTTAAGTAAGGGATTTAAATTGGTGGGATTTTATCTCGTGGATTGGATAAGAGATAAAATCCGGATATTTAAATTGGGGATTTGTTTTCCCCGGGATTATTTAATGAAGGTGATTTAATAATCGGTGACTAGAATTTAAAAGTTAAGATTTAAATATCCGGTAATTTGAATCCATTGGGAATTGATTTCCCATGATTATTTAATAAAGGTGATTAAATAATCGGTGGTCAGGATTTAAAGGTGGGAAATATCCCGTCAGTCGGATATTTTCTTGAGAAATAGAAACGGGGAATTTTGGGTTTTCCTACGTACGTAAATAAAGAAATCAAACGATCAAATATGAGGGATCGACGGTAAGGATATTAATTAAACAATTAACTAATAGGGTTATCGGTAAGGATTAATTAATTAATAAATTAATTAATCGGAGTCAAAATATCCGAAAGGATTTTGACGGTGCGTATGCGTGAAATTGGATAAAAAGGATAAATAGATAGGGAGATCTATTTATCCCCCGTTTACCGAACGAAACCCTATTTTTAAAATACCGCCTCCTCAAACCCTCCTCTTTCGTGCGTACCGAAACCCCAACCGGTGAGGAAAAGAGGAAAAGAAGGAGGAAGCGGAGGAACCCGATCGCCCCGATTTACGTGCCGGAGACCGGAGAACGTGATCGTCGACGGGGAGCGGATCCGGATCTCCAACGCCGCGAGAACCAAGATCGGATCTTTTATTCCGATAAATTTAAGGTTAGTGATCATCGTTCCGGTTGTTAAATTAATCGGGGGTTTTCCGTGTTCTTGTTAGATTAATTTAATCGGAACATCGTTCGCGGATTTTCGTCGGGTTTTGGTCCATATTTTATCATCGTTCTTGATCGGGTGTGATCGAGGATTTTTATCGGATTTTAATTGATGGGTTTTAACGGGTTTCTTTTATCGAACTTTCGATCGACGTTTTTGGGTGTTCGTCGATCGTCGGTTTAGCCGTTAGAATTACCGGGAATTTTCCGGGAATTTTCCGGAAATTTTTCGGGAATTTTTCGGGCGACTCCGGCGGGACATAGTGGGTTAACGGGAGGCCGCCGCCGCCGTTGTTAGACGGAGGCCGCCGCCGTCGTTACCATGTTCGCGGGGTCGCCGCCGGGATCGCACGGGAGCGAAAACGGAGAAGAAATCGCGAAACGGGAGCGAAAACGGGAAAAAATCGCAAAACGGGGTTACTGTGCTGTCCGTACGGCCGCGGTCCACAGCCCGGGCGTGCACCCGGTGCACGCCCGCTAGCCCAAAAGCGCAGACCCGGCGCACGAAATCGTGCGCCGGGCTGCACACTGTGCGCGGTGCACGCTCTAGGCGTGCACCCGGCGCACGCTCATCACCCCGAAGGCGTGGACCCGGCGCGCGCTGGTGTCGTGCGCGGCCCGGCCCACCCCGCCGGTGCACGCCTCCTGCGTGAGCACGGCGTACGCTGCGCGGCCGCCCGATGCGCAGACCCGGTCCATGGTTGCTCCTGTGCACCACCCGACAGCCTAAAATTCGGTGGCTCCGTTTGGGTCCGTTTTTCCACCGTTTTGAGCGCGGTTTTCGCCGTTGGGATCGTTATTTCCGCGGCTTTCATGGTACAGCCACTTGGGACCTACTTGGTCATTATTTTATTATGTTGGGTGCCGCGCGGGGTTCCGGTTTTCGGCGAACCGGACGGTGTTGGACCTTTCCGTCAAAAAGGGTAAATTGGGTTTTTCCGTTTTGAGGTGTTAGTGTGTGTTTTGACCATAATTTGTCCGTGCGGACTTTTCTTAGGTCCGGGTGCACAGCGGGGGAGCGCGAAGGATATAGGTGTTCCGATTGCTCTCCAACAAGGTGGGTACGGTTGCGATGTGTGCAACCGGTGCTGTAAGTGCATCTAATGTCATTAGAAGTACTCTTTAATTTACCTAACAAAGTAGATGGACAGTTAACCTTTCTCTTAATGGTATTTTATCTAACAACTTAAGCGGCTGCGGTCGCGGTGCCCACTACACGCCAATCTTGGCAATCCGGTTTCGGATGCTGCACGTACACAGCGGATTGGCCACCGCATGGTGTACTTTTCCGGAAAAGTGGTCTTTTTGACCCGTGTGCCTCACAAAGGGGTGGGAGCCGTGAGGACCTCTTCACGGCTGCTATAGGGGTCGCACTAGCCCCGTGAAGTGGTTAAATGCATCAAAAGGTGTTTATGCACGAGGGGGGACTTTAGTCTCCCCGACAGGTACTCTGGGGTCGGTGCCCAGCTTAATTAACAATTAATCTGGGGTTGGTGCCCAGTTTAAAATATGCACAGGGGTTTAACGAAAGGTTACGGTGTACTCGGTGTATTCGGTTCGTTTTTCCTTTCTTGATACTTTTAGACATCTACTTTGTTTGTCACTGACGTTACCCACTCCGTGACAGGTACTACTAGGTGCGTTAGCCGGGATGGCGGTGGGACTGCGTCGTGAGGATCGTAGTCGGACACTTGGTTATCTCGATTCTATGATTATATCTCCCCCTTTATGCGTAAACTCTTAATTTGCTTGTGGATGACTTAGTTGTGAACATGTATTAGCTCTGTGGATGAGGTGTAGTTTTATATGTTGATACTTTTAGTTGTGTTTTCATTCGCGGCATGTTTTCATGATAAAGTAAAGGTTTGCGAAAATGTTTTCTCAAATGAAGTGCCGTGTGGGCACGGGTTTTACAACTCTGGGTTTTATCCTTTCCAAACACTGATGCCGCTTTATAAACTTGCTTTAATCGGTGTTGAATGTCTACTGTATGGTTGTTGGTTGGCAACTGATGTATGATGCTTGTTTGAATGATATGTTGTAAATGGGACGCCGTGCATATACAAAGGAGACTCTGTCCGCGGATAGAGTGAATTTGCATATGTGGCGGTCTGGCACGCACCGGGGTTGAAGTTTAAGTTACCTTATTAAAAGAAAAAAAAAATATAGACACGTTTTTCCGCTTCAAATGACTCAAAAACCCCCGGGGGCGTGACAGGAGCGACCAAGGAAAAAGAGGAACGATCGCGTACCCCCGGGATGACCCCCCCTCCTTGTAACCCCGACGCCGCGACAAAGGTGAGCGGAAACTTTATGGTTTTCTTTAGGGTTCTTTTGTCCTGGTTCTCGTGGGTCGGGGAAGGGAGAGCACAGGCGCCGGATTGGTCGGAATCCGGCGCATGTGCCCCGTCGCACACGCAGGCGGCACGCCCGCACGGCCGCGCGGAGCAGGGCGCGCGACCCTGCATGCGGGCGGCGCGCCCGTGCAGCCCGCGCGGGGTAGGGCGCGCGCGGCCCTGCATGCGGGCGGCGCGCCCGTGCAGCCCGCGCGGGGCCGGGCGCGCGCAGCCCTGCATGCGGGCGGCGCGCCCGTGCAGCCCGCGCGGGGCAGGGCGCGCGCGGCCCTGCATGCGGGCGGCGCACCCGAGCGGCCGCACGGGGGCCGAGCGCGCACCACCCGCGTGCGACCGCGCGCTCGCACGGCCCGGTGAGAGCCGGCCACCGCGCGAGCTGTGCGGACAGGGTTGTTGGGTTATAACTATATGGATCTAAATAGGGGAAAAAACACCTAGAGGGGGGTGAATACGTGTAAACAATAAACACTCAAAAAATCATTGCGCAATAAAACCCAATGCGGAAAATAAATGAACACGCAAGATTTTTACGTGGAAAAACTCCAAACCGGAGTAAAAAACCACGGGACCGATAACACGGCGAAATCCACTAGAATTAACACACGTACAAGGTGATATAACGTACTCACAGACGACTCAACCTTTTACCATACGCTCCTAGTAGATCTTCCCGCTCGCTCCACGACGCTTCTCGAATCCACGATCTGCGCCCAACGCTGAATCCACAGCGTCCAACGTCGAGTCCACGACGTCCAACCGAATCCACGGTCTTCACCCAATGGCACGCTTCGAATCCACGAACGTACCTCGCTCCGAATCCACGAGAGCGGTTGCACCTTGAATCCACAAGGCCACGCGAGTCCACGCGCCGATTTGGGGTAAATCGTTGTTTTTGGGTGGTGATGATCCGCCGAATACTTAGATCAAAGATAGATCGGAAATACCATCTAAGTATTCATTAGTTTGATTCTACTCAAAATGTGAGTATGAAAACCTAGAATCAAACTAATCAATATAGATGAAGAAACATAGAATAAATCTATTGATTTCCTTTCTTCTCTATATGTGGATCAACCGTCCTTTTGGAAAATGACGGCTAAAATTCCCAAACCCTAAAATGAATATAGGGTCTATTTATAGGTTAGAAACCCTTGGAAGAATATACGGATCAAAAACAACCTTTTCTGGAAAGTTTTACCGACGGCGATCCGGATTGGATTTGGCGATCCGGATTGCAGAAGCACAAAAGACGGTTTCCAGAAAATAGCATGTTCGGGATCCGGATCGTAGTCCCGATCCGGATCGTTCATACAGTTTCACCAAACATCACATTCGGGATCCGGATTGCAAATCCTGATCCGGATTGGAAAAGCAAAAGGTAAAACCAGTGTTCGGGATCCGGATCATAAGATGCTGCGATCCGGATTGAACCAGTGTATGAACAAACACCCTTCGGGATCCGGATTGCAAGCCACGATCCGGATCCTGAACATGTCCCATGTCCAGTTTTTGATGTTTAAGCAATTAAAACCTCTTCCAGGTGTTTCTACACTATAAGAAGTATTCGGATCATCAAAAATCTTTAGTTAAACGTACCTGATCCTTTTGAATTCTTCTTTCTTGAGATTGAGGTATATGATCCAAGTTTCTTCATCTTCAATCTTCAAGACTTAACATATTCACGAAATACGCCAACTCAAATTCCGTAACAAGGGTAGGAGGGCCGACCACACCCTCGCCCCCGCCGAGGCCGAGGCACCGCCGCCGTCGCCGTCCGACAACGGGAGTGCCTCACGGCCGGCCGGGAGGACCTTACGGTCCGCGATCTTCACTCCTTTTTCGGTTACTGACCTCGTTACGGCAGGTTCGTGTAGGGCCGTGCGGGCGCACCGGGACGCGAGGCGTTGAGCGATTGGTCACCGCACGTAGCAGGTGGGTTTTATTTTGGGATTGGATGTCGGATCCCCGACTGTTGTATTTCAACTTTAAATAATTCAAGAAAATTTATTTTATGTTAATTTAAGAAAAGTTGCATGTGACGCCCCACTTCCCAGGGGGTCACCTATCCTAGAACTACTCTAGCTCTAGCACGCTTAACTCTCATGTTCCTCTTGGATCTTGCTACCATCCAAAATGCTATAGCCGGGTTAGAGATTTTGTCCTATTATATCATTTATATAGAGGACTAATCCAAATTCCGGGGGTGTCACATTCTTCCCCCCTTTAAGCCCTGACGTCCACGTCAGGCTCAAGCACACTCACAAGCACCAGGCGATGTGAGACTCGTCTCGCTAGCCTTAGCCGACCTTGTGAGGAGCTGCACTCCACTCACAACAGTCATTAGCCGGGGAGCCTCGCTCTACCCGCTATATAACCCTGGCTCAGCCGAGACTCATCTCACATTTCCGGCTGGTGAATGGCTCTGATACCAACTGTGACGCCCCACTTCCCAGGGGGTCACCCATCCTAGAACTACTCTAGCTCTAGCACGCTTAACTCTCATGTTCCTCTTGGATCTTGCTAACATCCAAAATGCTATAGCCGGGTTAGAGATTTTGTCCTATTATATCATTTATATAGAGGACTAATCCAAATTCCGGGGGTGTCACATTGCAAGGCACTTGTTGATACTGACCTGGTAGTTCTCATAGTCACTATTATCTGGTATACTGTTATTGTGTGGTTACTTGGCTCGAGGCTGCAGCACGCGCACCCGCGGTTTGGCCACCGCTAAGGGTGCGCTTTTCCGGAAAAGTGGTCGATGACCCGTGTAGACCCACGAGGTGACGTAGTGGGGGCTCCCGTAGGTGGGGAGTTTGAGGCGCCGAGGTGCGAGCGTTGAGACCCGTCGGGGTAGGTGCCCGACGTGGTTACCGAGGTAGGTGCTCGGACGGGACGCCGGGGTAGGTGCCCGGATTTTGGTTGTGCAGGTGTGCGAGGTTTACCTCCCGTGTTGGGGGAATGGTTGCTCCGGATAGTTTACGGTTGGACGCACTTATTACTTTCCTGCTTACTATCGCTTTTATATTGTCGCTGACTTCCCACTTTGTGACAGGGTCCTTTGGGGGGGAGAGTAGGCGACGGTGAGGACGAGGCTGGAGTTTCGGGTCTTTGGAGATCCCGTGTTGCACTTCCTCCTTTACTTCCCGCTTTACATTTATTAGTGTAGTCTCGTGTGTGGTTCTCGATACCCTCGTGGGGTCGGTGTGGATGTCGACAAATTTCTACTTATTTACTAAACTGTCTTACTTCTCTCTGTTGGCCGTTTTCAAAAAAAAAAAGAGAAAACAAACAAAAGGATTGCGAAAACTGTTTTTAAAACCTCAGTGTCGTGTGGGCACTGTTTTCAAAACCCTGTGATTATTATGGATTTTAAAAAAAAGGATTTCAAAACTTGAGTGTCGGGTGGGCACTGTTTTCAAAACCCTGTGGTTTTATGTTGTTTTCGAAATGGACTTTAAAATTCTAGACGCCGAGTGGGCGCTGTTTCTTTAAAATCGTGGATTTATCTTTTCAAATTGACCGGCCGTGTGAATACTTCCGTCTTGTAAGCATGTAGACCTATATGTATGATTCTGGAACTGTTGTGATTGAATTGTGGATTGTGTTGGAACATTGTACAACTGCGACGCCGTGCATATACAGGGGAGACTCTGTCCGTGTGCAGAGCGACCCTGTGTATGCGGCGGGTCTGGGCACGCACCGGGGAAAAGAGCTTTTCAAAAAAAATTAGTACATGTTAAATACGCACCTTTGGTGAACTACTTCCGCCAAACAGGAACCCCCGGGGCGTGACAGATTAAGATGGTATCAGAGACTGCTTTCAATCACAACAGTAAGTGCCGACATCCACGGGGATACCCCACTTGACTACAAATGAATGAAATGGGAAAGGAATAGGAGAGAAGAACGTGAGTGATCGGGGAGGGGAAATAGTCTAAGTCCTTTTTCTCGATAGGTGGTTCTTTTCTGGGTTAGCGAAAACTAGAGCTAACCTGTGTGTGTGTGTGACAGGTATGGCCCGTACTAGATCATCAGCCGAGGACACGGGGGCGGATGCGGCAGCGACGACGGCCGCGGATAATCAACTCTTGCGGCAACAATTGCGAGAGATGGCGTGGCAGCTGGCAACCCTCGCGGACCACGTGCGTCAGTTGACGCAACAGCAACAAGCAGCGACGGTGACCGTCGCCCCGGCCCCTCCACTGGGGCCAACCGCGCCGGCATTGGGACCGCGAGTGACGGGGGTCTGGACAGGAGTGGCCCCTCCATCGATTGCCGCAGCCGGGGTACCGCCAACCCAGGCAGCGGCGCCAGCAGCAGCACCCGCGACAGCAACTACGGAGCAGGCGCCGGGGACCCTCGGTGGGGGTGTCCCAGTTGCAACCGTGCTGATGCCCTCCCCGGCAGTGGTTGCTGCCGACACGGGGGAGGGGTCGGTGCCGCAGACTGAGCGGGACCGGGTGCGGGCCAACTTAAGGGATTTCAAGAAACACGATCCGCCTACGTTCGAGGGGGACACGACCGATCCATGGGTCGTCGAGAAATGGGTGGGATCAATGGAGAAATTGTTTGAAGATTTACTCATGGAGGACCACGAGCGGGTTCCCTTAGCGGTCCATTTCCTAGAAGGGAACGCCCGCTTGTGGTGGAAGACAGTACGCCCCGATCCTACAAAAAGTACCGCACTTCCGTCCTGGACGACATTCAAACAAGAACTGTTCGGGGCCTTCTTCACAAATAGCGTCAAAAAGAAATTGGAGGATGACTTGAACCATATTCAACAAGGGAGCAGAACAGTCATGGAGTACCAACGTGAATTCGTGAGACTCGCTAACTGTGTCCCGTTCGTCATAAGGGACGAATCCCATAAGGCGCAACTCTTTGTCGATGGCCTGCGGAGCAACATTTTCGAGGTGGTGCAAGCAGCTGATTTGCACACCTTTCAGAAAGTGGTCGACAGGGCCACTACGGTAGAGCGCGGGTTCGCAGTCACGCGCGCCAGAAGGGAGGGTTCGGTACGGCAAGAAGATAGGAAGCGACAGCCGCAGAACTTTGGGGGAGGCTCTTCTAGTGGGAGCCGGCCCCCAAAACGTTGGAGACCACAGGCGGGATCCCGGAACGCGCCGACGGGGGGACCAAGACCGGGGGAACTGGAGGCAGTTAACTTTGTGGCTGACTGCCCGATCAGTCTGGGACGACTACCGTGCCCGTGGGACTTGGTGGTGATACCTCTGAAGGAGTACGATGTCGTGTTGGGCATGGACTGGCTCGCGAGATACCGAGCGCTTATTGATTGCGAGAAGCGGCAGGTGCAGCTGCAAGAATCGGGTTTCCCTGACCACGTGTACCTGGCGTGTAAGAGCATCTCCTTCCCTACGGTCATCTCAGCAGCACGAGCCGGGAGATTAGTAGCGGGTGGGTGTGTAGCCTACTTGGCGTCGGTGGACCTGATCGCCCGACCAGTGGGAGCACCGTCAGACATTCCTGTAGTGAAAGACTTCCCCGACGTTTTCCCGACGGAGCTACCCGGGATGCCTCCCGAGCGAGAAGTGGTGTTCCCTATAGAACTCTTACCGGGCACGCAGCCGATTACGAAGGCGCCCTACCGTATGGCCTTCGTAGAACTGAAGGAGCTCAAGGCACAACTTGAAGATCTCTTGGACAAGGGTTTTATCAGGCCGAGCGTGTCGCCCTGGGGAGCGCCAGTTCTTTTCGTGCGAAAGAAGGACGGAAGCTTACGACTCTGCATCGACTACAGGGGAATCAACAAGGTTACAGTAAAGAACAAGTATCCTCTACCCAGAATCGACGACCTCTTCGACCAACTGCGGGGAGCGAAGGTTTTCTCAAAAATTGATCTGCAATCGGGCTACCACCAACTTCGAGTGCGGGATGAGGACATTCCAAAGACTGCCTTCCGGACCCGATATGGACACTATGAATTTACGGTTATGCCCTTCGGACTGACGAACGCCCCCGCGGTGTTTATGGATATGATGAACCGTGTCTTCAGACCCTACCTTGATCGGTTCGTGGTAGTCTTCATCGACGACATCCTGATCTATTCGACCACCGACGAGGAGCACGGGGACCATTTGCGAACGATTCTCCAGACCCTCCGGAACCAGAAACTGTTCGCAAAACTCAAGAAATGTGAATTTTGGTTGCGTGAAGTGGGCTTCCTAGGACATGTTATCTCAGCAGAAGGAATTGCAGTGGACCCCAAGAAAGTGGAAGCTGTACTCAGCTGGTAGCCGCCAACCACAGTGACAGAGATCCGCAGCTTTTTGGGCCTGGCAGGATACTACCGACGCTTCGTCGAGGGCTTTTCGAAGATAGCCGCCCCCCTGAACCGGTTGACCAGAAAAGGAGAGAAGTTCATTTGGACGACTCGATGCCAGGAGGGCTTCGAGGAATTAAGACGAAGGCTAACCAGTGCACCAGTTCTTGTGCTACCGAACCCCGGAGAAGACTACGAAGTGTATTGCGACGCGTCGAGGATCGGCCTGGGAGGTGTGTTGATGCAACAAGGGAAGGTAATAGCCTATGCTTCCAGGCAACTAAAAGAATACGAGAAGAACTATCCGACGCACGACTTGGAGCTGGCCGCAGTGGTTTTTGTCTTGAAGTTATGGAGACACTACCTCTTTGGCGTCCACTGCACTGTATTTTCGGACCACCAAAGTCTGAAATACTTGTTTACCCAGAAGGAGCTGAACTTGCGGCAGAGACGGTGGTTGGAGCTACTAAAAGATTACGATCTGACAATCCAGTACCACCCCGGGAAAGCCAACGCGGTGGCAGACGCGTTGAGTAGAAAAGCACCACAAGAAGCGACACCGGCAGGCGGCCTAACTGAGCAGGACAGCTTGATCGCAGAGTTTGCAAGTATGAAATTGGAGGTGGTACCGGCAGGCACGGCCGCACGACTGCTAACCTTGGTAGTCAAACCGACTTTGTTCGAGAAGATTCGCGAAGGGCAACAGACTGACCCTTACTTGCAGCTTGTGCGAGACAAGATCCTCCCCGACCAAGAGAACGACTTTTCAGTGGAAGCCGACAACACCCTCCGTTTCCGTGGGCGGATCTGCGTGGCAGGTTCGAAAGAGTTAAAAGAGGAAATCTTATCAGAGGCACACCGCGCCCCTTATGCGGCGCACCCGGGGGGTACGAAGATGTACCGGGACCTCAAGCAAACCTTCTGGTGGCCAAAATTGAAGATGGATGTGACGCGACACGTAGCCCACTGCCTAGTGTGTCAACAGATCAAGGCGGAGCACCAGCGACCCGCAGGAAAACTACAGCCGCTACCAGTGCTAGAATGGAAGTGGGATCAAATCACCATGGATTTTGTCACGGGATTCCCACGCTCGCAGCAGGGCCACGACACGATTTGGGTTGTGGTAGACCGCTTAACCAAGTCAGCGCACTTCCTTCCGATTCACACGACGTGGACCCGGGACCGACTAGCCCAGGTTTACCTCAGCGAGATCGTGAGGTTACATGGAGTCCCAACATCCATTACCTCAGACAGGGACACGCGTTTTGTTTCAAATTTCTGGCAAAGCCTACAGCGTGCTTTAGGGACGAGACTGCAGTTTAGCACAGCCTTCCACCCCCAGACGGATGGACAGTCCGAACGGGTGATTCAAACACTAGAGGACCTGTTACGCGCCTGTGTGCTTGACTGGGGAGACGGTTGGTCGCGCTACTTACCCCTCGTAGAATTTGCCTACAACAACAGCCATCAGGCCAGCATACAGATAGCGCCCTTCGAAGACTTATATGGAAGGCGTTGCCGTTCCCCGATCTGTTGGGATGACCTGGGAGAGCGAAAGTTCTTGGGACCCGATTTAGTGGAAGAAACTGAAGCAAAGGTACGACTCATCCGGCAGCGCCTACTCACAGCCCAGAGTCGACAGAAAAGCTACGCAGACCGTCGGCGACGCGACTTGGAATTCCAAGTGGGAGATCACGTGCTATTACGTGTTTCGCCAACCAAGGGGATCAAACGCTTCGGATTGAAGGGCAAGTTGAGCCCGCGGATTGTTGGACCATTCGAGATCCTAGAGCGCATCGGCCCGGTGGCTTACCGCCTTGCCCTACCACCTAACCTCGATCGTGTCCACGATGTGTTCCACGTCTCGATGCTCAGAAGATATCTCTCCGACCCGTCACATGTTTTGGACGTCTCTACACTAGAGCTGAAGGAGGACTTAAGCTTTGAGGAAACCCCAGTGCGGATCCTAGCAAGGGAAAGCAAAACGCTGAGGAACCGAGCCATCCCCTACGTGAAGGTGCTCTGGAGCAACCACGAGGAGCGAGAAGCAACGTGGGAGTTGGAATCAAAAATGAGGGAGGGCTACCCCAATCTCTTCACCGCAGCCCAGGATTGAGTTTCGGGGACGAAACTCATTTTTAAGAGGTGAGTGGTGTAGTAACCACTGGTTTAGAGTTATCTGGGTGCTTTTGTTTTGGTTTTAATTTCATCCGGTGCGCTTGGGGGGTCCGGTGCGTGATCCTTTTTCTTCTTTTTCTGGGCAGGCCGTCGGGGCTCGCGGGTAACTTTAGGCAATAAAGCTCGCGAACCGGAGCGCGGCGGCGCGACCGGTTTTATTTTCCGACCCCGGATCCCCCCAGAATAAATTCCGGAAGTTCGTTAGCAGCCCAGGCGACCGGCAAGATCTACGAGGCATGCCGGACCCAGGTGCGAACCCGAAATCCTCTTTCCGGTCGACCGGGGGTTGGGTTCATTTATTCCGCAACCCAGGTCTAAATCGTTTAATTGTTTTAGTAATTGGGGATGTTGGGTCAAGTCCCCCGTTTGCACCAGACCAGCTAATTAATTAAACGGGTTCCTGCAGGGGAATTTAGGGTTTGGACGTTTGTATTTTATATCCACTACCCCCTTAGACGAACCGTATCTTCGAGCGCGGACGAGGAACTACTTCTCCTTCCTCTTCTTCTCGTCTTCTTGCGACCGATCGGAGCGGGGATCTACGGCGGAGCGACCAAGGAAAAAGAGGAACGATCGCGTACCCCCGGGACGACCCCCCCTCCTTGTAACCCCGACGCCGCGACAAAGGTGAGCGAAAATTTTATGGTTTTCTTTAGGGTTCTTTTGTCCTGGTTCTCGTGAGTCGGGCAAGGGAGAGCACAGGCGCCGGATTGGTCGGAATCCGGCGCATGTGCCCCGTCGCACACGCAGGCGGCACGCCCGCACTGCCGCGCGGAGCAGGGCGCGCGACCCTGCATGCGGGCGGCGCGCCCGTGCAGCCCGCGCGGGGCAGGGCGCGCGCGGCCCTGCATGCGGGCGGCGCGCCCGTGCAGCCCGCGCGGGGCAGGGCGCGCGTGGCCCTGCATGCGGGCGGCGCGCCCGTGCAGCCCGCGCGGGGCAGGGCGCGCGCGGCCCTGCATGCGGGCGGCGCACCCGAGCGGCCGCACGGGGGCCGAGCGCGCACCACCCGCGTGCGACCGCGCGCTCGCACGGCCCGGTGAGGGCCGGCCACCGCGCGAGCTGTGCGGACAGGGTAGGAGGGCCGACCACACCCTCGCCCCCGCCGAGGCCGAGGCACCGCCGCCGTCGCCGTCCGACAACGGGAGTGCCTCACGGCCGGCCGGGAGGACCTTACGGTCCGCGATCTTCACTCCTTTTTCGGTTACTGACCTCGTTACGGCAGGTTCGTGTAGGGCCGTGCGCGCGCACCGGGACGCGAGGCGTTGAGCGATTGGTCACCGCACGTAGCAGGTGGGTTTTATTTTGGGATTGGATGTCGGATCCCCGACTGTTGTATTTCAACTTTAAATAATTCAAGAAAATTTATTTTATGTTAATTTAAGAAAAGTTGCAAGGCACTTGTTGATACTGACCTGGTAGTTCTCATAGTCACTATTATCTGGTATACTGTTATTGTGTGGTTACTTGGCTCGAGGCTGCAGCACGCGCACCCGCGGTTTGGCCACCGCTAAGGGTGCGCTTTTTCGGAAAAGTGGTCGATGACCCGTGTAGACCCACGAGGTGACGTAGTGGGGGCTCCCGTAGGTGGGGAGTTTGAGGCGCCGAGGTGCGAGCGTTGAGACCCGTCGGGGTAGGTGCCCGACGTGGTTACCGAGGTAGGTGCTCGGACGGGACGCCGGGGTAGGTGCCCGGATTTTGGTTGTGCAGGTGTGCGAGGTTTACCTCCCGTGTTGGGGGAATGGTTGCTCCGAATAGTTTACGGTTGGACGCACTTATTACTTTCCTGCTTACTATCGCTTTTATATTGTCGCTGACTTCCCACTTTGTGACAGGGTCCTTTGGGGGGGAGAGTTAGCCGACGGTAAGGACGAGGCTGGAGTTTCGGGTCTTTGGAGACCCCGTGTTGCACTTCCTCCTTTACTTCCCGCTTTACATTTATTAGTGTAGTCTCGTGTGTGGTTCTCGATACCCTCGTGGGGTCGGTGTGGATGTCGACAAATTTCTACTTATTTACTAAACTGTCTTACTTCTCTCTGTTGGCCGTTTTCAAAAAAAAAAAGAGAAAACAAACAAAAGGATTGCGAAAACTGTTTTTAAAACCTCAGTGTCGTGTGGGCACTGTTTTCAAAACCCTGTGATTATTATGGATTTTAAAAAAAGGGATTTCAAAACTTGAGTGTCGGGTGGGCACTGTTTTCAAAACCCTGTGGTTTTATGTTGTTTTCGAAATGGACTTTCAAATTCTAGACGCCGAGTGGGCGCTGTTTCTTTAAAATCGTGGATTTATCTTTTCAAATTGACCGGCCGTGTGAATACTTCCGTCTTGTAAGCATGTAGACCTATATGTATGATTCTGGAACTGTTGTGATTGAATTGTGGATTGTGTTGGAACATTGTACAACTGCGATGCCGTGCATATACAGGGGAGACTCTGTCCGTGTGCAGAGCGACCCTGTGTATGCGGCGGGTCTGGGCACGCACCGGGGGAAAGAGCTTTTCAAAAAAAATTAGTACATGTTAAATACGCACCTTTGGTGAACTACTTCCGCCAAACAGGAACCCCCGAGGCGTGACATTCCCGTCGCTGACACGATGTGCCCCAAAGAGTCCATTTCATGAAGTCAGAACTCACATCTCTTAAACTTAGCAACCAGCTCCTGGTCCCTGAGATTCTTGCAGTTGATTGAAGAGGTCGTCAATGCTGGGTTTGTTCTTCACTGTAACCTTGCTTATCTTCCTGTAGTCGATGCGTAGACGTAGACTTCTGTTCTTCTTTCGCACGAAAGCACGGGTGCGCCCCAAGGCGACACCCACGGTCTAAAGAACCCTTTATCCGGAAACTCCTAGTCGTGCCTGGTAGAACCGTAGGGTGCCGTCGCCTTCCACTGTAAAATCGCCCTCTTGGTCCAGGGAGATCTTGTCTCGTACGCGCTGCAAGTGTGAGTCGGTCTGTTGTCCTTCCCGGATCTTCTCAAATAGCGTCGGCTTGACCACCAAGGCTAGGAGTTGCATAACCGTGCCTGCTGGTACCACCTCCAACTGTAATCGTGCGAACTCCGCAATCAAGCTGCTCTGTTTAGTTATCGCGCCCCCAAACGCCCCTTCTTGTTCCCCTTTCCTGCTCAAAGCGTCTGCCACCACGTTTGCCTTCCCGGGGTGGTATTGAATCGTCAAGTCGTAATCCTTCAGTAACTCTAGCTACCGCCTCTGCCGCAGGTTTAATTCCTTTTGGGTAAAAATGTACTTAGGACTTTGGTGATCCGAGAAGACGTTACAGTGGACTCCAAAGAGGTAGTGCCTCCACAATTTTAAAACGAAGACCACTGTGGCCAGTTCTAAGTCGCGTATCGGGTAGTTCTTTTCGTAATCCTTCAAATGCCTGGAAGCGTGGGCTATTACTTTCCCCTGTTGCATCAGAACACCCCCAAGGCCGATCCTTGATGCGTCGCAGTACACTTCATAATCCTCTCCGGGAGTAGGTAGCACAAGTATTGGTGCCCTGGTTAGCCTTCTTTTGAGTTCCTCGAAACTCTCCTGGCATTTGGCTGTCCATAAGAACTTCTCCCCTTTTCTGGTCAACTGGTTTAAAGGGGCAGCAATCTTCGTGAACCCTTCGACGAAGCGTCTGTAACATCCTGCCGGCCTAGGAACTACGGACCTCTGTCACCGTCGTCGGCGGCTGCCAGTCGACCGCTGATTCCACTTTCTTGGGGTCCACGGTGATTCCCTTCGCCGAGATCACATGCCCTAGGAAACCCACTTTGCGTAGCCAGAATTCACACTTCTTGAGTTTAGCGAACAGCTTCTGCTCTCTAAGAGTCTGGAGAATCATTCGCAAATGGTCCTCGTGCTCCTCGTCGGTGGGTGAATAGATCAGGATGTCGTCGAGGGTCGGGTAACTAAATCCACCGATGCTAAGTAGGCCACGCATCCACCCTCTACCAACCTTCTGGCCCGTGCCGCTGAGATGACCGCCGGGAAAGAGATGCTCTTGCCCGCCATATACTCATGCTCAGGAAAGCCCGGTTCTTGTAGTCGCACCTGTCGATTCTCACGGTCAAACTTGGGCGTGCTGTCACTGGGGCCCGTAACTGGCGCTGGGTTGCAGGGTGCATGGAAGAAACAACTTACCAGCCGAGGCCTGTTTCGGCTTGGTCCGAAGAGAACAGCTATGAAGGACATCGGAGGTAAGGGAGGAAAAAGAAAAGAAGTCGTGGGTAAAGCCGAACAGTCTGTCATTCCCCAATTTGGGACGTCACGTCGTCCGCCAGGGCGGCCGGGGAGGTCCGCCCGCAACCCTTGGGCCAGCGACGTATGGCGTGGCGGGGTGGGGATCCCGTGCTGTTGGGGTTCATCGCGCGTGGGCCCTCCGGTCGGTCCCTATGCCGGTCGGGGGCCGCGGCATTCTCTCGTCTCTCCGATTGCGGCGCCGGGGGTCTAGTGGTAGCCGGCTTCAGAGGGCACTCGTAACGCGTGTGGCCCGGCCTACCACATCGGAAATAGTGTCCGTCCCGCCATGGGCAACTCGTCACGGGGTGCGCGTCGCCACATATGACGCACGGCTTCGGTGGCCTAAGTCCTTCCTTCGTCGTCTGCCCGAGGTTCTGCCCGGTTCTCGGGCGTTTGTTCGCCCGGCCCTTCCAATAGGGGTCCTCTGCCGGACGGGGGTAAGGGTATTCCTGCCGGGCGCGCTCTAGCTCGGGATGCTCGGCCAGGTTAACCGCCTCCTGGAAGGTGGGAGGGCCCATCAGTGGCATCCCGCGAGGGGCGACGTCTCTGGTGCCGCATCGGAAGTGATCGACGCCCTCGAGTTCCCATATCAGTATGCTCAGGCGCTCCGCGAGGGTCAGCAGTTGCCCAGCCACGTCGCGCAGCTAGTTGCGGAGCAGGCGATTTGCTTCGTCGGCGATGTCCATTTCCGTCGTCAGTTGCTCGCTGAGTCTGACCTCTATCTGTACACACACAACAAGAGTCAACTTTAGACTTTACTTACAAAACAACGAACCACTTAGCGAGAGAAAGGACTCAGACTCTTCCCCCCCCTCGATCACTCGCGTTCTACCTTCCTATGCCCTACCCATTTCATTCACCTGTAGGCAAGTGAGGTATCCCCACGGATGTCGGCACTAACTATTGTGATTGAAAGAACCGCTCTGATACCATCTTAATCTGTCACGCCCCGGGGGTTTGTTTTAGCGGAAACGGTTAATGAAAAGGTATGTATTTGGCGCGTTCAAATATTTTTTTTTTTTTGAATATAAACCTTCTTCCCCGGCGCGCGCCCAGACCCGCCGCATATACAGATTCACTCTGCAAACGGACAGAGTCTCCTCTGTATATGCACGGCGTAGCGGCTAGTACAAGCTCCAAACGCGATCATCAATTCAACCACAACAGTTTCTAACATACAACTATGCACCATAACTGAGTAAAACGCACGGCCAAGTGATTTTAAAAGGATAAATCCACAGTCGTTGAAACGGCGCCTACCCGGCACTCAGGTTTTGAAAACATGTTTCGAAAACAGCATAAATCCACAGGGTTTTGAAAACAGTGCCCACACGACACATAGGTTTTGAAAATGATTTTCGCAATCTTTTCTTGGGTTTTCTTTTTCTTTTCCAAACGGCCAACAGAGATAAAAGGAAAGATAAATAAATAAGTAAATAAACAAAAGGAACCATGCCGACATCCACACCGACCCCACGAGGGTATCGAGGACCACACAAAGGACTACAAACCGTGAATGAAATGCAAAGATAAAAGAGGAAATACAGTCCGGGGTCCCCAGCGACCCAGAAGCTCTTGCCCCGTCCTCACCGCCGCCTACCTCTCCCCCCGTCTGGACCCTGTCACGATGTGGGAAGTCAGTGACAAATAATAGTAGAGCAGGAAAAGTAGTAAAACAAACCGTAAAGCTATCCGGAGCAACCACCCTCCCGAGAGGGAAAAAAGATAACCTGAACCCCTGTAATCCTGCAATACCCGACCACGTCGGACAACTAAACCGACGGGCCGTACGTACCTGCAATATCCGACCACGTCGGGCAACTAAACCGACGGGTCGCACCGTACCTGCAATATCTGACCGCGTCGGGCAACTAAACCGATGGGTCGCACCGTACCTGCAACATCCGACCACGTCGGGCAACTAAACCGACGGGTCGCACCGCTCGCACCTCGGCGCCTCAAACCCCACAACTACAGGGGCCCCACTACGTCACCTCGTGGGTATACACGGGTCATAGACCGCTTTTTCGGAAAAACGCACCCTTTGCGGTGGCCAAACCGCGGGTGCGCGTGCTGCAGCCTCGAGCAAAGTAACCAACAGTAATCATGAATAAGCTATAACCGCTATCATGTTAGCATCATAATATATAATCGAGAGTAAGGGTATAACCACTATCCTGTTAGCAACGTCATGTAAAATTAAGAATAAAAGAAAATTAAGAATAAAAGCGACCGCCGGAATTCGGCGCTAAGTACCAAAATAAAACCCACCTCAAACACGAAGGAGAGGACGTGCGGGAGCTCCAACTAAAAGTACCCTTGCCGTGTGCCCGAAATGCTACAATAAGAATTAATTGTTAAAAACCATCGTCGTGGTTAAAAACACTCAAAAACGGGGCGAAACGGGCCAAAAACGGAGCTTCTGGGCTCTTGGGTATAAGGCTGGTGCACGGTCCAGGCGTGGACCGGGTTTACGGCGTCGGCGGTTGCGTGGCATGCGCCGGGTGCACGCAGGAAGCGTGCACCGCGCATCCTTGTTACGGAATTTGAGTTGGCGTATTTCGTGAATATGTTAAGTCTTGAAGATTGAAGATGAAGATAGCTTGGATCATATACCTCAATCTCAAGAAAGAAGAATTCAAAAGGATCAGGTACGTTTAACTAAAGATTTTGATGATCCGAATACTTCTTATAGTGTAGAAACACCTGGAAGAGGTTTTAATTGCTTAAACATCAAAAACTGGACATGGGACATGTTCAGGATCCGGATCGTGGCTTGCAATCCGGATCCCGAAGGGTGTTTGTTCATACACTGGTTCAATCCGGATCGCAGCATCTTATGATCCGGATCCCGAACACTGGTTTTACCTTTTGCTTCCGATCCGGATCAGGATTTGCAATCCGGATCCCGAATGTGATGTTTGGTGAAACTGTATGAACGATCCGGATCGGGACTACGATCCGGATCCCGAACATGCTATTTTCTGGAAACCGTCTTTTGTGCTTCTGCAATCCGGATCGCCAAATCCAATCCGGATCGCCGTCGGTAAAACTTTCCAGAAAAGGTTGTTTTTGATCCGTATATTCTTCCAAGGGTTTCTAACCTATAAATAGACCCTATATTCATTTTTAGGGTTCGGGAATTTTAGCCGTCATTTTCCAAAAGGACGGAAGATCCACATATAGAGAAGAAAGGAAATCAATAGATTTATTCTATGTTTCTTCATCTATATTGATTATTTGATTCTAGGTTTTCATACTCACATTTTGAGTAGAATCAAATAATGAATACTTAGATGGTATTTCCGATCTATCTTTAATCTAAGTATTCGGCGGATCATCACCACCCAAAAACAACGATTTACCCCAAATCGGCGCGTGGACTCGCGTGGCCTTGTGGATTCAAGGTGCAACCGCTCTCGTGGATTCGGAGCGAGGTACGTTCGTGGATTCGAAGCGTACCATTGGGTGAAGACCGTGGATTCGGTCGGACGTCGTGGACTCGACGTTGGACGCTGTGGATTCAGCGTTGGGCGCAGATCGTGGATTCGAGAAGCGTCGTGGAGCGAGCGGGAAGATCTACTAGGAGCGTATGGTAAAAGGTTGAGTCGTCTGTGAGTACGTTATATCACCTTGTACGTGTGTTAATTCTAGTGGATTTCGCCGTGTTATCGGTCCCGTGGTTTTTTACTCCGGTTTGGAGTTTTTCCACGTAAAAATCTTGCGTGTTCTTTTATTTTTCCGCATTGGGTTTTATTGCGCAATGATTTTTTGAGTGTTTATTGTTTACACCTATTCACCCCCCTCTAGGTGTTTTTTCCCCTATTTAGATCCATATTACCTATAACCCAACAAGTGGTATCAGAGCGGGAATAGGGTTGTAAACAATGGTTGAAGGTGGAAACATCAATCGACCCCCTTTCTTTGATGGAACAAATTATGCGTACTGGAAAGTACGGATGAAAGCCTTTTTAATTTCCATCGACGAAAGGGTGTGGCAATCAATTGAATTAGGATGGTCTAATCCAACTGAAATTTTAGATGATGTTCGCACCTTAAAACCTAGGTCGAAATGGACCAAGGAAGAGATAGATTCATCTTCTTACAATGGCAAGGGAATTAATGCTCTATTTAATGCTTTGTCACAAACTGAGTTCTCTCGCGTCTCGGCATGTGAGACTGCGAAAGAAATCTGGGATGTTCTTCAAGTTACGCATGAGGGAACTAACCTAGTGAAGATTCAGAAACTGCAAATGCTTACGAGCAAGTTTGACTCTATCTCTATGGCAGAGAATGAATCTTTCACTGACTATTACACACGATTGCAAGACATCGTAAACTCATGTGCTAACTTGGGAGAGAAGATTCCAGAATTTAAAGTTGTAAGAAAAATTCTAAGAACTCTTCCTGAACGATTTCGCCCGAAGGTCGCAGCCATTGAAACAATTAAACACCCGGACGAAATGCGTGTAGAAGAATTAGTAGGTGCTTTACAAACTTATGAAATGACATTTCCTACTAACTATTCTTCTGGAAAGGCATCCTCTTCTAAGTCTTCAGGTTACGCATTGAAATCAACTAAAGAAGAAGACGCGGATTCATCCTCCTCGGACGACGACGAGAACCTTTCTATGGAGGACTTTGAGAAGCAGCTCGCTCTCTTGACAAGGAAGTTTCGCCGCAACTTTCGAAGGGGTAATTCAAGCAAAACTCCATCCTTCGGAAAGTCGAAGAAAGGCAAGGGTCCTTCAAGTTACAAGTCAAGAAAGCAAGAGAACTTCTCAAAGGATAAGAAAAGTTCAGAGGGACAAGTTCAGTGCTTCAAATGTCGAGGCTACGGCCACATTGCAACGGAGTGTCCCAACAAGAATCCGGCAAAGAAGAAGGCGATGCAAGTCGTCACTTGGGATGACAACTCCACGTCAAATGAGTCATCGTCAAGTGATGAAGAAGACAACGCGACAGCTTTCCACGCGTCCACCTCTTCACCCTTCATGTGCTTAATGGCAAGTACATCCGATTCATTGTCCAACTCCACTGTTGAAAAGATTGCAACGGACGATGAATCAGATGATTCGGAAGGTGAAGATTTTGCTTTAGCCTACCACAGACTTTTGAGGGATTCAAAGAAACTGGCTAAACAAAACAAGGGGTTGAAAGGGAGATTGCAGGATCTCGAAGAAGAAGTAAAAAGGGTAACCTCTCTCTCAACCGATCTTGAAGTGGAAAGGGATAATCTGATTAAAACAAATGTTTCCCTTCAAGAGTCCAATGAGCATTTCGAGAAGAATTATATAGATATGGTGAACAAAGCGAATTACTTCTTGAAGCTCAACGGCGAGGCTCGACAGGAAAAATTGGAAATGACGGAGACCATACGCCAACTGAAGGATGACTTAAAGAGATTTTCTTCTGGAAGGAGTAAGTTGGACAGACTTCTTGGTCTTGGTCAAAGAAATAAGTTCGGCCTCGGATACACTCAAACTGGAGACATTCCAAGTTCGAGTGGGACAGTATTTGTGCCTCAGTCGGTATCTCCTCCTCCGACACCGGAATTCACGACAAGCAACGACAACAAGCCTACTTCATCCTTCTCGGGATCGTCAAGACCTAAGGTATGTTTTCGTTGTGGCATTTCAGGGCACATAAGGAGAAATTGCAAGACGGGAGCCAAACGCACACCTCAAGCACCTCTTGCAATGACTACCAAAAGGGTGATTCCTCAAAAATCAAATGCAATCATTTGAAGGAAAAGAGCCTTGGTAGTACACCGCTCAAGACGACATCATCAAGGAGCAGCAATTCTTCAACAAGACGCTTTCACCTAGGAAATCAACTTCACGATCATTACCGACGCATTCCAAAAAGGTTTGGGTGCGCAAAGGTGAAATTTTCCCTTGTCTTGTTACCAATGTTTCCTTGCATGCATATGATAGTTCGTCTTGGTATCTGGATAGCGGGTGTTCCCGTCATATGACCGGTGATAAAAACTGTTTTCAAACATTTGAGAAAAACTCCGGAGGACTTGTTGTTTTCGGAGATGGTCGGTCTTCCAAAATTGTTGGAAAGGGAACGGTAGCTATTCCAGATGGCCCGGTTCTAGATAATGTGTTATTTGTTCATGGCCTTAAGACTAACCTCATAAGCATAAGTCAACTTTGTGATAATGGTTATTCAGTTAATTTTTCATCTGATAAATGCACTGTAACTGACATGAACCATGCTTTCTTTTTAAAGGGGGTTAGATCAGAAAACAATTGTTATGTAGTTCCTCTAAGATTTCTGAAAAATGTAACCTAGCATCTTTGAAAAATGAAACACTTTGGCATGAAAGGCTAGGTCACATAAACTTTAAGGAACTTGCTAGAATTTCAAACAAAGATGTGGTCAAGGGGGTTCCGAAACTTTCTTTTGAACAAAACCTTGTGTGTGGCGGTTGCCAAAAGGGAAAACAGTCTAGGACTGCACACAAGAACTTGAACCACATAGGTACAAAACGGCCTTTGGAACTTTTGCATATGGACTTAATGGGGCCAACTCGTCAACCATCTCTGGGAGGTAAATGGTATATTTTCTTATTGGTTGATGATTTTTCTAGATATACTTGGGTAGCATTTTTAAAAGAAAAAGCTGATACCTTTGATTCTTTTCTCGAAATTTGCAATCGTATTATGATTGAAAAGAATGAAAGGATTACTCGAGTTAGGAGTGATAGAGGTGGGGAATTCATAAATTCCAAATTCATTGATTTTTGCACTTCTAACGGCATTAAACATGAATTCTCTGCACCTTACACACCTCAACAAAATGGTGTAGTCGAGCGCAAAAACAGGGTCGTACAGGAGATGGCACGTGTTATGCTTCATAGCCGGAACTTCCTTTATATTTTTGGGCTGAAGCGGTGAACACGGCTGTCTATGTTATCAATCGAGTGTATTTGCGCCCGGGGACTTTGAATACACCATATGAACTATGGTTTTGTAGAAAACCTAACATCAAATATTTTCGTATTTTGGGAGTCGGTGTTTTATTTTACGTGATCGTGAAATCTTGGAAAATTTGACTCTCGAAGTGACGAAGGGATTTTCTTAGGTTATTCTACAAACAGTAGAGCATATCGAGTTTTTAACTTAGAATCTAAGACGATCGTAGAATCGATAAATGTTAAGGTAGATGAAGCTTTTCACTTTGAATCTGAAAAATCTACCCTCGATATCTCTCTTGATGATGATACACCTGCTAATGCATCTTCTTCTAACAATTCTTTCGATTATAATGATGCATCTAACGGCTCTTCAAGTTCATCTGATGTGCAGGAATCATCTCGTGTACCTCCGTCTACTCCTCTACCTCAAACGTTACGCATCTCCAAGGATCACCCTGAATCGAACATCATTGGAGATCCACAAGAAGGAGTTAGAACACGGAGACAATTGGTTTGCGGATTTGCATGCTATGTATCACAAATCGAACCAAGGAATGTTGATGAAGCTCTCCAAGATGATTACTGGATTAAAGCAATGCAGGAAGAGCTCCATCAATTCGAGCGAAACAAAGTCTGGGAATTAACGAAGCCTCCGAAGCAACACAATGTGATAGGTACCAAATGGATCTTCAAGAACAAGAAAAATGAAGAAGGTACTATCATCAGGAACAAAGCAAGGTTAGTTGCTCAAGGCTACTCTCAAGTAGAAGGTATAGACTTTGATGAAACTTTCGCCCCTGTAGCTAGACTCGAGTCCATTCGTATATTGTTTGCGATTGCTTGTCATTTTAAAATCAAATTATTTCAAATGGACGTTAAGAGCGCATTTTTAAATGGGTTTTTAAATGAGGAAGTTTATGTGGCTCAGCCGAAAGGTTTTGTGGATCATAAACTACCTAACCATGTTTTTCGTCTGAAAAAGGCTCTTTACGGTCTGAAACAAGCACCGCGAGCATGGTACGAAAGGTTGACAAAGCACCTTTTGGAAAAGGGCTACACTCGAGGGGGAGCTGACAGGACTCTCTTTGTGAAGCATTATCAAAACAATTTCATAGTTGCACAAATCTATGTCGATGACATTGTATTTGGAGCAACAAGAGATAATGATGCTTCTAAATTCGCGGAGACCATGGAAAGCGAATTTGAGATGTCCATGATGGGCGAATTGACTTATTTTCTTGGATTACAAGTTAAACAAAACGATGAAGGTATTCACTTGTGTCAATCCAAGTATGCACTGGAGTTGGTCAAAAAGTTTGATCTTGAAAATTCTAAGGATTTTCCGACTCCAATGGGAACTAGCCATAAGGGACTTGGAAGTGAATCACATAGTGAGAATGTAGACGAGAAACTGTATCGCAGTATGATTGGGAGTCTACTATATCTCACGGCTAGTCGCCCGGATATATCCTTCAGTGTTGGGATTTGTGCGAGATATCAATCAGCACCGAAGGAGGTTCACCTGAAAGCGGTGAAACGGATCATCCGATATATCAAAGGTACAATCAGTTTCGGAATTTGGTATCCTATGGGAACAACTTTGGATATTGTTGGATACTCAGATGCCGATTGGGCTGGATCAGTGGATGACCGGAAAAGCACGAGTGGTGCATGCTTCTATCTTGGCCATTGCCTTGTTGCATGGCACAGTAAAAAGCAGAATTGCATAGCACTCTCGACTGCCGAAGCGGAGTACATTTCTGCAGGAAGTTGTTCAACCCAATTGATATGGATGAAAAGCGTGTTGAGCGATTTCCGGATTTCAACAACTTCGGTAACCATTTTATGTGACAACACTAGTGCTATTAACATTTCAAAAAACCCTGTGTTGCACTCTAGAACAAAACATATTGAACTTAGATATCATTTTCTTAGAGAGCTAGTTGAATCAAACCTTCTTCAACTGTCATATATTTCAACTGAGGATCAATTAGCTGATATCTTAACAAAACCTTTGGATCAAAAACGTTTTATTCACTTGCGTAAAGCAATTGGCATGCTTTCCTTGAAATAAACTCTTTTGAAACCTTTGCTTAGGTTAGGTTTTGTTTTTGTTTTTGTTTTGTTCTTTATCTATGTTTTGTACATAGGACATTAATTGAGCATAAATCATAATTGACTTTAATTGCATCCTTTTATGCATTTAGAAATTTATTATGCTTTTGATGTCATAATATTTCAATGTTGCAATGATCATTTACGTTAATTAAACCATCTTTTAAGTGATCAAAGTCAATTTCTCTCTCAATGATCTCTTGGTATAGTCATTATCATATTTGATTGCTTAGTCGAGTATGAATTCGAGATCAATGGTTTGGTTGAATACCTTATATATTAAATAATTGATAGCCAATTGAGGGGGAGTCAAAGAAATGTAAAATGCTCAAAAGATGTGGAAAGAGTTACATCCCAATGAGGAGTGTGAAAACTACCACCACATGGAGAAAATGAAAGAAAGAAAAAGATACTCCATGAATGAAAAGCAAATTTTTGTTTTAAAAATGTTGATGAAATTCATATTGAAATACTTGACTCAGTCGTATTTCATGGTTGGTATAAGGTGGGATTTTTTAAAAGATGCTCAAAGAGCCACTCCTTCAACAGATTGTCTAGATATATTATCTAACTTATCTGGGATTTCAAACATCTATTGATCTTGGTATTTCATTTTCTTTACCAAAATTGATGATTTGATAAAGGCATTACACATAAGATCAGGATAGATGTAATTGAAGTTGTTCAACTTTAAGTGTTTTAACTTTCGTAAATTTTCGTTTCATTTTTGGATATTTTTGATAGATTTTGTATAATCTATTTCTTGTTGTATGAAACGATGTCTTTTGTTTAAAGTTGACATGGTAAAGTGCTTACATACTTTTTCTGGATTTTATGGAATTTTTCTGAATTTTTCTGAAGAAAAAGTTGAAGCCGATCCGGATCGGGGTAAGTGATCCGGATCCCGAACGCAGGATTCTTCCTGCGGGTAGCCAATCCGGATCGCAATCACGATACGATCCGGATCACGGCTAGGGTTTTTATAAGAACAAAGAGGATTTGATTTCTTTTACCCTAATCTTTTGTTCTTAAGTCTCTAGAGCTTCTCTCTCTAGATTTCTTGCATTTTGGAGCTTCCAAACTCAAAGTTCTTCGGATTCAAGTAAGTTTTATTGATCAAAACTCGGTTTTTACAGTTTTTCATCAAACGTGTGTTGAAATCTTGGATCTTTTTCGTTTGTGGATGGTTTTTGATCAAATTTCTTTTGAAATAAGGACTCTGAGTCAATTAGTTTTGCTTTTATGCTGGGTTTTTACCTGATTAACGAGTTTTTAGGCTTCGATTTCTAAAAATTCGGTTTTAGGGCATAAAAGAGGAATTTTTGAAAATCATGGAATTGATCTATTTTTAAAATTCTTTTTGGAAAACTAATTTGATTCTTGGCTTCTCTACATGATTATGATTGTCTAGGTACAATTTTTCAAATTTTTCAAAAATTGACGATTTTTCATATGTTCTTGAGTTGGTTTTCACAGGACACTTCTTGAAACTCAAAGCACTCACACCAATGGCATTCTCCTGGTTAATCTTGCTACTGGTCACAATGGTGCACAAGAGTACATCTGTTAAAGAGGAACCGGATGTCTCAACTCGAGACAAGACAACCGAAGGCAAGGAGGACAGCTCAGAGTACGATACGGAAGAATGGGATGAATTCTTCAAAGATGTTCAACGGAAGATTGATGAGGAAAACAGGAAATCTGTCAAAGGCAAAAGGCTTATGAAATCTGCATCAACAACTAGGCAATATACAAGACGAAAGAATGTCCAACGAAGTGAAAGTTATCATAGTGGGCCCCTCACCAGAGCACGCTCACTTTCTGGAATTCTACAAACTGAATCTCCATGGGTCACGGGAATGAATGCACCATCTGCATCTACACAGCACCCATCACACTCGAAGGGAGGGACCACAGACACAGATGAATTGGAACTGCTTCGTCAGGAACAGCGAAAACTCTCTGCTGCACACGAAAGAATGTCGAAGGAACTTCAGCAGATTTCCTCTGAACACAAGAAGATCAAGAAAAAGTTCTCAAATATTTCGAAATTGCTTAAAGGGATTTTGAACAAGCTGAGCTGTACCAGTTCAGATTCATCAGTTTGAGCAGCGCTTTCTGTGCCTTTGTCTATGACTTTACGCAGTTCCTGCAGTTCTTAGGCTCTTCGTTTTGGACTTAGCCTTATGACTTACTTTTAGTTTGGTTCTTCAGGTTTTGTTTCCTTTGTGCAGGATTTTTGGGTTTTAGTCTTATTTCTAACCTTTAGTTTAGTTCTCAGTTTGTGCATATTACTAGATTTTTTTTTGCTCTCCTTACATATTGTAGCTCTTGCTACGTTTTGGCTTTGTTTTGTGACAAAAAGGGGGAGAGAGTTAGAGAGAACTTTGAACAATGATACAATGATGAATGATGTGAATTGGTGATCATTAAGGTAAGTATGACTCCAACTTCAACTTTGGTTTTATCTTGTGATTTGTGCATGCTCCTACTAACTATTCGACTAACTATTTGGGCATGTAATATGACTAACAAGTTGATGATTGGACTAACACTTTGTGACATTTGGTTTTTGATTGCTTAGAAGATATGTTGGTTTTTAACTATGATTCTTTCACATATCTGAATTCTCAAATGTCATGATGAGAATAAACTCTTTCTCTGTACTTGGTTTTGTATGTTTCAATTCTTGAGGTATCTAACGATTTCTTTTGTCAAGAATGATTTCTTTGTGCAGAGAGTACAGATGTCTAAGTCTAGAGTCTGTTTTAGGAGTTTATCTCATGTTTTTAATTTTGGATCTTCATTGTAAATTTTTGTTGTATGGTGATAGCAACAAAAATATCTTTTTGAATTTTCTTTTGTGGATTTGTGTTTTGTCACGAAACCGCCAAAGGGGGAGATTGTTACGGAATTTGAGTTGGCGTATTTCGTGAATATGTTAAGTCTTGAAGATTGAAGATGAAGAAACTTGGATCATATACCTCAATCTCAAGAAAGAAGAATTCAAAAGGATCAGGTATGTTTAACTAAAGATTTTGATGATCCGAATACTTCTTATAGTGTAGAAACACCTGGAAGAGGTTTTAATTGCTTAAACATCAAAAACTGGACATGGGACATGTTCAGGATCCGGATCGTGGCTTGCAATCCGGATCCCGAAGGGTGTTTGTTCATACACTGGTTCAATCCGGATCGCAGCATCTTATGATCCGGATCCCGAACACTGGTTTTACCTTTTCACTTTTCCGATCCGGATCAGGATTTGCAATCCGGATCCCGAATGTGATGTTTGGTGAAACTGTATGAACGATCCGGATCGGGACTACGATCCGGATCCCGAACAAGCTATTTTCTGGAAACCGTCTTTTGTGCTTCTGCAATCCGGATCGCCAAATCCAATCCGGATCGCCGTCGGTATTTCTTTCCAGAAAAGGTTGTTTTTGATCCGTATATTCTTCCAAGGGTTTCTAACCTATAAATAGACCCTATATTCATTTTTAGGGCATCGGGAATTTTAGCCGTCATTTTCCAAAAGGAAAAATCCACATATAGAGAAGAAAGGAAATCAATAGATTTATTCTATGTTTCTTCATCTATATTGATTGATTTGATTCTAGGTTTTCATACTCACATTTTGAGTAGAATCAAACAATGAATACTTAGATGGTATTTCCGATCTATCTTTGATCTAAGTATTCGGCGGATCATCACCACCCAAAAACAACGATTTACCCCAAATCGGCGCGTGGACTCGCGTGGCCTTGTGGATTCAAGGTGCAACCGCTCTCGTGGATTCGGAGCGAGGTACGTTCGTGGATTCGAAGCGTGCCATTGGGTGAAGACCGTGGATTCGGTTGGACGTCGTGGACTCGACGTTGGACGCTGTGGATTCAGCGTTGGGCGCAGATCGTGGATTCGAGAAGCGTCGTGGAGCGAGCGGGAAGATCTACTAGGAGCGTATGAAAAGGTTGAGTCGTCTGTGAGTACGTTATATCACCTTGTACGTGTGTTAATTCTAGTGGATTTCGCCGTGTTATCGGTCCCGTGGTTTTTTACTCCGGTTTGGAGTTTTTCCACGTAAAAATCTTGCGTGTTCATTTATTTTCCGCATTGGGTTTTATTGCGCAATAATTTTTTGAGTGTTTATTGTTTACACCTATTCACCCCCCTCTAGGTGTTTTTTCCCCTATTTAGATCCATATAGTTATAACCCAACAATCCTGGGCCGGGCCGGTGCACGACACGAGCGTGCACCGGGCTCACGGCCGCAGGGGCCTGCGGTGCGCACCGGGTGCACGCCGCAACGTGCACCGCACCCGAGCGGGCCGGGCCGGCGCACGAAAGCGTGCGCCGGGTCCGCGGCTCCCGCGCCGCGGGGCGTGCACCGGGTGCACGCCCCGGCCCGTGGACCGCGGGCCGAGAATCCGTACAGTAACCCCTTTTTTCGGTTTTCTTCTCCGTTTTCGCTCCCGTGCGACTCCGGCGACGACCCCGCGAACATGGTAACGGCGGCGGCGGCCTCCCGTTTAACAACGGCGGCGGCGGCCTCCCGTTCGACAACACGCCTCGCACGCAACACGACAAGAAAGAAAACCTTATACCGAAAAAGATAACCGGGAAGACCCGAACCGCTCACCCTGTTTTCGCCGGTGAGGGAGGAAGGAAGAGGATCGTCCCGCTCTCGTTCGCCGGGTTCCGCAGGGCGTGCGATCGTCCTTCCTTCTCCTCGTCTCCGTCTCGGTTCCTCACGCCCTCGGTTGAAAAGAGAGAAAATATGAATTGGGGTTTTTCCCCTTCCCTTTCTTAACAGGGCCGCCTTAAACCCTAGCCGTCAAGAGAGAAACCCTAAAATAACCGAACCAAAAACCGACGGCTAAGATTGTCTCGAAAAGCGTGTCAATCGCTCGCACGAATCCCGGAGCACCCAAAAAGGGGTCCAACCTTCAAAAATTAATTCTGGGAGATCCGGGAGTCGGAATTTGAATCCGATCGCGTCTCCGTTCACCGTTTTGCGAGCTCTAGCACCAAAAAATATCCGCAAGTCCCGACGACCAGCCCAGAATTTCTCGAATTTCAACCCCTCCTTAATCAACTGAAAATATTCGGTTAGGACCCAAGATGGAAAACCGGAAGGTCGAAGTACCACTACATAAATAAAATAACCAAATGACATAAACAGATGAGAATTCCGATCACAGCAGGTTCCCCGTCCGATCGCCTCGAAGAACGTGCCGGCCACTTAACACGGATTCCGATGCGCCACTCAAAAGCAAACGCTTTGACCCCCATTTCGGGAGATCCGTAAATCGGAATCCGAATCCGTTCGCTTTGCCGCCCTCCGTTCTTCGAGCTCAATCGCAGAAAAATACTAGCGGCCCCGGTCAGTCCATTGCAGAAAACGGTGGAAAGTTTTCCTACCAGTCCCGTCAAAATAAAAGGGAGGTATACAAGGGCAAGGGAGCGCCTGGACTCTACAGCTGCCGCCTGAGGGCGACGCCCCGCGCGCCACTAGGCCGCGTGGCGCGCGCCGCCTGCGGGCGGCACCTGCCCGCGCGGGTGCCGGAGCTTGCGGGCGGCGCCCCGGGCGGCACCTTTCCGCGCGGGTGCTGCCGCGGGCGGCGGTGGCGGCGGTGGCGGCGGCTGAACGAAAACGACGAAAACCCCAACGAAAACCGAAAAAGAACTTTGCTTACCGCAATCTCGTCGGAGAAGGTGATATGCTCACACTTCCGGCTCCGGCACGTTGATCGGAGGCGATCGGACTCCTCCGCTTTCTTCTTCTCTCTTTCTTTTTCCTCCGGTTAGGGTTTTCTTTTTCTGTTTTCTCGCTTTTCTCTCCGACTAGGGTTTTCTCTTTTCTTTCGGGAAAAAATAGATTGCTCTCTTGGTACGTACAATAAAATCCACATCCGGGTATTTATTAATTAAAATTAATTATCTATTTCCACGAGATAATTACACCTTCTCTCGAAAAGCGTGCCAGATCTTTAGCACGGATTCTGATGCACACTACGGTTACCGCGACCTTCAAAATCCCATTCCGGGGGATCCGTAAGTCGGACTTCAGATCCGATTGCACCATCGTTCATCGTTCTTCGAGCTCTATCATAGAAAAATACCGGTACCGCACGATAGTCAACTTAAGAAAATTCGATAATTCGATTTTTCCTAACATGTTATTTATAAGCAAGAGGGTAAAATGATACACAAAAAGTCATGATATTACTGTAATACTCGGGAAATTTGTGTTAGTGTAAAGAGTGTTTTTCAGGTGCGAATGTGGGCGAGGAAACAAAATTAACCTTAGTGGTGTGTACCGGTGTACGGATGGCACAGTTGCCGAAGCACAAATTTCGCCTTTCCGATCCGAGTCTGATCTCGGAAATCTGAGGTCGCCAGTGCGACCGTCTCATCGAATCGAGTGGAAATGGTATAGACCGTTTGCTGATCCGACGGTCGGGTCGTCCGGAAATCAGCAAGAAAACTAGTAGGACCCACGACTTAAGTGAATAGTAAAATGAATAGTAACCGCTGATTTCGGTCCCCTCTCGATCGGTCGTTGGCCATTTCACTGTCCAAAATCCAAACCTAGCAGTATGAGTAGACGATTCTAGCTAATTTTGACGTTCTGAGCGCAATGGCGCTGACGGAATTTTCGTTTGACGACCCTAAAGTCTCGAGAAGCGTGCCATACTATATAATTGTACAGTAATTGTGGACCGAGAATTTATACGGGCATCTCGTCGAAAAACAAAAATTGCTACCTGATAGGTTTCGCCGAGCCGGACGTCGTGGCGAAGTCTGTTTTTCGATTTGACGACTAAAATGCCTCGAAAAGCATGAAATACGGTGAAAATTGTGGCATTTTGCACAATGAACCCAAATATTTTTGCTCCGTAAAGCATGCTGCATTAGAGTGAGGGACTAGACTGTAAGTTGAACAAGTTTGCTAAAGGACTTAAGTCCAAATAGCGAGTGTGGAGGGACCTTTTAGCATTTTGTGCATTTATGCACTATATACTACGTGGTTGTCTTTTTGGAAACCCTAAACCTAGCCACCCTTTGTTTCCCTTCTAGAACCGGCGCCTCCACCCCACCATCTTCTCCAACCGACGCGCTGCGCGCCGCCGCCTTCCCGTCGCCGGAAACAGCCAAGGGAAACCCGCAAGTGTGGGTTTTCTCGGGTTTTGGTTGGAGAGTCAACCTGGGAGGTGTTGGTTTGATTCAAGAGGGTCTGGGAGATTCCTCTGTGAAGCTTCGACCGAGCCAGGGGTTTCCCGAGGTCGGGCGCCGCCGAGAACCGCCGCGAAAGGAATCTTCTTCTTCCTTCTCTCCGGCGAGGTTAGTTCTTGGAAAAAGTTTTGTTGTTTTGGTCCGTGTGTGTGTGTGTATTGTTCCTGACGTTGAGAGGGGTTTCTTTGTGAAGCCCGAGCCGCCGCTGTGTCTCCGGTAGAGAGCCTTGTCGCCGGAAAACCTTGTTTTGGCCGATCTCGGGTGCCGCCTTCATCCGACCGTTGAAGTCGAGATCAGATCCGTTGGATCTCCTCTTCTCGGTGACTACAAGGTGCCCTGCAACTTTGAACGCCATCGGTTGAGGATCCGCGCCGCCCGAGCCAACCCTAGAAACAGGTTTTTTGAACATTCCCGTCGCCGGCCACCACTGCAGGAAGGTCCCTGGCATCCAGCAGAACCTCTTGGTCCAAGTTGCAGAGATTTGAGTGCACCGGACCGGATTCCGCCATTAGAGCACTTCAACTCCGGTGAACTTGAACTCCGGCGATCGCCGGGGCTCCGCGCGGTGGGAAAACGACCCAGGTAAGCTTATTTGACCATTTAGAAGGAGTTCATGGGGTTGCATGGAGATTTTTACGTGGTGATTATTTTCTTTGTAGTTGCACTGTAGGGCACCCCGAGCCCTCACCGCCGGCCGCCGGCGCCGCCTCGGGACGCCGGCCACCGACTCAGGTAAGCCGTAGGCACTGCCCTCAGACTTTCCATCAATTTTGTTTGAGTCAAGAACCTCTGGAAATAAAGTTTTTCCAACTTGTGTTTTGGGCGAGTTTTGTGGGATGTTTCCCGGCCACCGCCGCCTCCGGCCGCCGGCGTTGGGCCAGACCTGACCCAATCATTTTCTGCTTGAGACCCTTGATCTCGTGCTCACCTCTGTTCCAGGTTGAACCAGGGTTGGTGCAAGTTTGCCCGAGCCCGAGCCTTGGTCATTATTGGTGACTGCCCCACCTTGCTCCGGCCAACTTCCCGGCCATTCTCCGGTGAGCCCAAGGTGAGCCCTTGAATTAGTAACTTGTCCAGAACATGATGCTCACATTTGTTTTGAATTTGGTCAAGTGTTAAATATGTTGTGGCATAGTGGCATTTGGGTGTTTAAAAGTTTATGGGCCAACTTTGCCCACGGATTTCGTGTCAGCTCAAACCTGTGAGCACGGGTTTTGTTGCATCGAGATCTACGTACTGTAATTTACGGCATAGTCCAAAGCCTCCCGGATTGGGAGATCGAGTCAATAAAATGCTTAAATAAGTATATTAATGCAATTTTAAAGAATATTATGGATCAAGTTGTAAATGTAACCTTGTGGACTGTCTTTGGCAGTGTATATTTGACCTCTAAGCTTTTCATTAGAGGTTCGTTGGTTCTCGTTGAGCGGAAAACAGATATCGCCTCGTAAATCGGCGAAATCGTCGATTTTACGGTTTTCGGCGCGAGCATTCGTGGCAACATTTCGATAGAGGAAATTATGATTGGTCCCTGTCTGCCCGAACATCAAAATTAGGATGTTTAGGGACAGCAGGTGTAGTTGGACGATATTTGGATATTGTTAGACCATTGGCGGGTCATGATTGGAGGTTCAGTAGATTTCTGGAAATTTCGGTAAAAGCCTGATTTGACTTATTTCCCTCGTTCGAGCGTTACATTATTATAGTGTTGTCGGGATGGATATGAGTGAGTCTAGTTCTGACTACAGTTTCTATTCAGGGCCCAGCTGTTCAGCACCAGCCGCCCAGTAGTCTAGTGAGAGCTCGGGATCAGCCTACATTCAGGTGGGTTTTTATTTGGAGACTTAGCATGGCATTTCCGACACTTGTAACTAACTATATTTGTGCGTTTAACTATGGTATTGTGGATAGTCTCTATGATTCTTGTTATTTGTCATATGTGGATGATAGTCTCTATGGTTCTCGCTTCGTGATTATGTACGGTATTCTTGGTTACTATGCTCGAGGCTGCAGCACGCGCACCCGCGGTTTGGCCACCGCAAAGGGTGCGCTTTTTCAGAAAAGTGGTCTATGACCCGTGTATACCCACGAGGTGACGTAGTGGGGCCCCTGTAGGTGTGGGGTTTGGATGCGCCAAGGTGTGAGCGGTGCGACCCGTCGGTGTAGGTGTCCGACGTGGTCAGGTGTTACAGGTGTTCGTGGCTCTTCGTGAGCGGTGCGACCCGTCGACGTAGATGCTCGACGTGGTCAGGTTTTACAGGTGTTCGTGTTTCTTTTTCCCTCTTGGGAGGGTGGTTGCTCCGGATCGTTTGACGGTTGGCATTTACTACATTTTCCTGCTTTATTATTATGTTATCGTGTCGCTGACTTCCCACTCCGTGACAGGTTCCTTCAGGGGTGAGAGCTAGGCGACTGTGAGGCCGAGTCAGGAGCTTTCAGGTCCTATGAGATCCCAGACTGTTTTTTCCCTTTTCTGTTGTATTTCATTCACTACTTGTAGACTATTGTGTGGTTCTCGATACCCTCGTGGGGTCGGTGTGGATGTCGAAACTTTGCTCTTCGGTTGTGTGGGTGTTTGAGTTCTTATCTCTGTTCAGCCGTTTTTCAAAAGGAAAGAAAGAAAAATATTTGCGAAAACCGTTTTCAAAACTTGGGTGTCGTGTGGGCACCGTTTTCAAAACCCTGTGGATTTATGGATTTTAGAAAACGGATTTCAAAACCTGAGTGTCGTGTGGGCACTATTTTAAAAACTCTGTGGATTTATGATTTTCGAACTGTTTTAGAAATCTGGGTGCCGGGTGGGCACCGCTTTTAAAATTATGGATTTATCCTTTCAAATTGGTCGGCCTTGAGAACGGTTCAGTTGTGTGAGTGTTGAGAACTGTTGTGATTAAATGAGCTACTATGTTTGCATGTTATATTAGCCGCGACGCCGTGCATATATAGAGGAGACTCTGTCCGTTTGTAGGGTGATTCTGTGTATGCGGCGGGTCTGGGCACGCACCGGGGAAGAAGGAATTTCAAAAAAAATTTATAGGCAAAATACATACCTTTTTGTGACTCGTTTCCGCTGAAAGAACCCCCCAGGGCGTGACAGATTAAGATGGTATCAGAGACAATTTTTTAATCACAACAGTCAGTGTCCGACATCCACGGAGATACCACACTTAGCTATAAATGAATGAAATGAATAAGGCATAGAAGCGTAGAACGCGAGTGATCGGGGGAGCGGGCGGAAAGTATCGGTCCCTTTTCTCGATAGTCGGTTGAGTGCTAAGCTAGCGGAGTCTAGAACTGACTTGTGTTGTGTGTGTGTACGGGTCAAGTTTCGTAGCTCGGTTGTCGTGCTTGTGTAGTCGTGTTGTTTTGGCTCGTGTAGTAGGGTTGTTATGGAGGCTGGGGTCGAGGCCGGCTGCCACCGGGGTATTGATGGTTGCTAGGAATCAATGGATTAAGCAACCAGCACGGGACACGGTGGGCCTGTTGACGGTGTTCATGCACTGGGTGCGGCTGTTATCACAGCAGATCGTTGCGCCGGCTGTTGTTTTTTGAACCCCTCCCTCTGCCGACGTTCTGGGTGGTAGAGTAATCCGCCGGTGTTTGTTAGTGAGTCGGCCGTTTTGTCGGGCGTGAGTAACTGGGTAGCCTCTTGTCTAAAATTGTACCTTCTAGGGCTACTGGTTTTAGGTTACAGCAGAGAGTCGGCCGATTCTTTTGCATCTTGGGCAAGGTATGGGTGGGAATGAGGATTCTTCCCCTATGGTGGTCACCCATAGTTCGGCTTCTACTGTAGACACTGCGATGGTGGTAGAAATCGTCGAGATGGGGTCTTGGGGTTCTCCTTTGGGTTGAGAAAGGAAACTCCCGGGGCTAGCAAATCTTGTTTCGTATGGGCTCGAGCTTAGTTGAGCGGACCTAGAGCTTAGAATACTCCTAGTTGGGAAAGTGAGCGTTTGGTCTGGGGGGGTGTGCTGCTCGATTCGGTGCACGGTGCTTGGAGGGGCAATAGATTTGGGACCAAGCGGTAGGGGTTAACCAGAGTAACGCACCCCTTTGGTGCCAAGACGGAGGTAGGACCGTATTTCTTGGTTTTTGTCCCTAGCCTTCCATGACCAAGGCATAATCGGGAAGGTTTTGGGTTACGAGACTATTGATTGCGAAGCAGTGTAGATCAGCGGGGGTTATTGACTACATGGCGCTCTGGCATGGGTTGCTTTCGGCTGGGATGCCCTGCAATCAGCTTTTTCTGTGGGGTAGACCTTGTGGTAGGTCTGAGAGCTGAAACCTAGCTTTAGTTTTGACCGTCGGCTCGGTAGAACGGACAGTCGGAGCGGACAATCCGGGATGGTGGTTATGTGCCGAGCTAGTGGCCCGTGTGAGTGACGGGTGGGTTCGTCGTTTTCAGTTGAGGATTACTTGTAGGCGGTGACCCGGCTAGTTGGATTGGCACATCCTGGAGTTTTGTGAGGGGACTAGTGTGGCCCCCCCCTCTGTTGTTGGGTTATTTTGAACAATTAAGAGCCGTCGGTCCGGGTTTGGTGGTAGGACTGGGGTACCTCGACGCATCGCGAGATTTTGGGTTGCTGACTGCTCAGCACCGTCAGAGGTGGTCTGCGAACCGGTGGTGTCATAACAGGGAACTCCAAGTCGAGGAGCAGGCTTACTCAGGTTAGTTTCGATCAAGAGAGACGGGATGGTAGGGTTGCCAGGCGGGTCGAGCCGTCGTTTGTCCGAAATCTTGGGGCGGTTCAGTCCGGTAGTTTTCCATTCAGGGTTACCACCGAGCTTCGCCAACAGTTTTAGGGCATTTCGCGTGTCTTTGCCTCGGGGGGTGGGTATTTGAACGCCCCAGTGGGCGTCCATGGGTTTGATGAACAGAATTTTCAGACCCTTCTTGGATCAACTCGAGTGTGGGCGAGGAGCATTTACGAGTGACCTGGCAAACTCTCAGGGACCAGAGAGTGTATGCCAAACTCAAAAGGTGTGAGTTTGGGCATCCTGAGGGGGACGCGAAGCCATTTGGGAGCGCAAGTCGGGCATGCCTGGGCCCTTTTCCCACTTATTGGATTCCTGGGGTGTTCAAGTTTCGAGGACGAAACTTCTTTTAAGGTGTGAGTGATGTAATACTCGGGAAATTTGTGTTAGTGTAAAGAGTGTTTTTCAGGTGCGAATGTGTGCGAGGAAACAAAATTAACCTTAGTGGTGTGTACCGGTGTACGGATGGCACAGTTGCCGAAGCACAAATTTCGCCTTTCCGATCCGAGTCTGATCTCGGAAATCTGAGGTCGCCAGTGCGACCGTCTCATCGAATCGAGTGGAAATGGTATAGACCGTTTGCTGATCCGACGGTCGGATCGTCCGGAAATCAGCAAGAAAACTAGTGGGACCCACGACTTAAGTGAATAGTAAAATAAATAGTAACCGCTGATTTCGGTCCCCTCTCGATCGGTCGTTGGCCATTTCACTGTCCAAAATCCAAACCTAGCAATATGAGTAGACGATTCTAGCTAATTTTGACGTTCTGAGCGCAATGGCGCTGACGGAATTTTCGTTTGACGACCCTAAAGTCTCGAGAAGCGTGCCATACTATATAATTGTACAGTAATTGTGGACCGAGAATTTATACGGGCATCTCGTCGAAAAACAAAAATCGCTACTTGATAGGTTTCGCCGAGCCGGACGTCGTGGCGAAGTCTGTTTTTCGATTTGACGACTAAAATGCCTCGAAAAGCATGAAATACGGTGAAAATTGTGGCATTTTGCACAATGAACCCAAATATTTTTGCTCCGTAAAGCATGCTGCATTAGAGTGAGGGACTAGACTGTAAGTTGAACAAGTTTGCTAAAGGACTTAAGTCCAAATAGCGAGTGTGGAGGGACCTTTTAGCATTTTGTGCATTTATGCACTATATACTACGTGGTTGTCTTTTTGGAAACCCTAAACCTAGCCACCCCTTTGTTTCCCTTCTAGAACCGGCGCCTCCACCCCACCATCTTCTCCAACCGACGCGCTGCGCGCCGCCGCCTTCCCGTCGCCGGAAACAGCCAAGAGAAACCCGCAAGTGTGGGTTTTCTCGGGTTTTGGTTGGAGAGTCAACCTGGGAGGTGTTGGTTTGATTCAAGAGGGTCTGGGAGATTCCTCTGTGAAGCTTCGACCGAGCCAGGGGTTTCCCGACGTCGGGCGCCGCCGAGAACCGCCGCGAAAGGAATCTTCTTCTTCCTTCTCTCCGGCGAGGTTAGTTCTTGGAAAAAGTTTTGTTGTTTTGGTCCGTGTGTGTGTGTGTGTGTATTGTTCCTGACGTTGAGAGGGGTTTCTTTGTGAAGCCCGAGCCGCCGCTGTGTCTCCGGTAGCCGGCGGGAGAGCTTTGTCGCCGGAAAACCTTGTTTTGGCCGATCTCGGGTGCCGCCTTCATCCGACCGTTGAAGTCGAGATCAGATCCGTTGGATCTCCTCTTCTCGGTGACTGCAAGGTGCCCTGCAACTTTGAACGCCATCAGTTGAGGATCCGCGCCGCCCGAGCCAACCCTAGAAATAGGTTTTTTGAACATTTCGGCCGAGCTCCGCCATCCGGCGCCGCCGCTCACTCCCGTCGCCGGCCACCACTGCAGGAAGGTCCCTAGCATCCAGCAGAACCTCTTGGTCCAAGTTGCAGAGGCTCGAGTGCACCGGACCGGATTCCGCCATTAGAGCACTTCAACTCCGGTGAACTTGAACTCCGGCGATCGCCGGGGCTCCGCGCGGTGGGAAAACGACCCAGGTAAGCTTATTTGACCATTTAGAAGGAGTTCATGGGGTTGCATGGAGATTTTTACGTGGGGATTATTTTCTTTGTAGTTGCACTGTAGGGCACCCCGAGCCCTCACCGCCGGCCGCCGGCGCCGCCTCGGGACGCCGGCCACCGACTCAGGTAAGCCGTAGGCACTGCCCTCAGACTTTCCATCAATTTTGTTTGAGTCAAGAACCTCTGGAAATAAAGTTTTTCCAACTTGTGTTTTGGGTGAGTTTTGTGGGATGTTTCCCGGCCACCGCCGCCTCCGGCCGCCGGCGTTGGGCCAGACCTGACCCAATCATTTTCTGCTGAGACCCTTGATCTCGTGCTCACCTCTGTTCCAGGTTGAACCAGGGTTGGTGCAAGTTTGCCCGAGCCCGAGCCTTGGTCATTATTGGTGATTGCCCCACCTTGCTCCGGCCAACTTCCCGGCCATTCTCCGGTGAGCCCAAGGTGAGCCCTTGAATTAGTAACTTGTCCAGAACATGATGCTCACATTTGTTTTGAATTTGGTCAAGTGTTAAATATGTTGTGGCATAGTGGCATTTGGGTGTTTAAAAGTTTATGGGCCAACTTTGCCCTCGGACTTCGTGTCAGCTCAAACCTATGAGCACGGGTTTTGTTGCATCGAGATCTACGTACTGTAATTTACGGCATAGTCCAAAGCCTCCCGGATTGGGAGATCGAGTCAATAAAATGCTTAAATAAGTATATTAATGCAATTTTAAAGAATATTATGGATCAAGTTGTAAATGTAACCTTGTGGACTATCTTTGGCAGTGTATATTTGACCTCTAAGCTTTTCGTTAGAGGTCCGTTGGTTCTCGTTGAGCGGAAAACAGATATCGCCTCGTAAATCGGCAAAATCGTTGATTTTACGGTTTTCGGCGCGAGCATTCGTGGCAACATTTCGATAGAGGAAATTATGATTGGTCCCTGTCTGCCCGAACATCAAAATTAGGATGTTTAGGGACAGCAGGTGTAGTTGGACGATATTTGGATATTGTTAGACCATTGGCGGGTCATGATTGGAGGTTCAGTAGATTTCTGGAAATTCCGGTAAAAGCCTGATTTGACTTATTTCCCTCGTTCGAGCGTTACATTATTATAGTGGTGTCGGGATGGATATGAGTGAGTCTAGTTCTGACTACAGTTTCTATTCAGGTCCCAGCTGTTCAGCACCAGCCGCCCAGTAGTCTAGTGAGAGCTCGGGATCAGCCTACATTCAGGTGGATTTTTATTTGGAGACTTAGCATGGCATTTCCGACACTTGTAACTAACTATATTTGTGCGTTTAACTATGGTATTGTGGATAGTCTCTATGGTTCTTGTTATTTGTCATATGTGGATGATAGTCTCTATGGTTCTCGCTTCGTGATTATGTACGGTATTCTTGGTTACCATGCTCGAGGCTGCAGCACGCGCACCCGCGGTTTGGCCACCGCAAAGGGTGCACTTTTTCGGAAAAGTGGTCTATGACCCATGTATACCCACGAGGTGACGTAGTGGGGCCCTTGTAGGTGTGGGGTTTGGATGCGCCAAGGTGTGAGCGGTGCGACCCGTCGGTGTAGGTGTCCGACGTGGTCAGGTGTTACAGGTGTTCGTGGCTCTTCGTGAGCGGTGCGACCCGTCGACGTAGATACTCGACGTGGTCAGCTTTTACAGGTGTTCGTGTTTCTTTTTCCCTCTTGGGAGGGTGGTTGCTCCGGATCGTTTGACGGTTGGCATTTACTACATTTTCCTGCTTTATTATTATGTTATCGTGTCGCTGACTTCCCACTCCGTGACAGGTTCCTTCAGGGGTGAGAGCTAGGCGACTGTGAGGCCGAGTCAGGAGCTTTCGGGTCCTATGAGATCCCAGACTGTTTTTTCCCTTTTCTGTTGCATTTCATTCACTACTTGTAGACTGTTGTGTGGTTCTCGATACCCTCGTGGGGTCGGTGTGGATGTCGGAACTTTGCTCTTTGGTTGTGTGGGTGTTTGAGTTCTTATCTCTGTTCGGCCGTTTTTCAAAAAGAAAGAAAGAAAAAGAAAAGAAAAGAAAAAGATTTGCGAAAACCGTTTTCAAAACTGGGGTGTCGTGTGGGCACCGTTTTCAAAACCCTGTGGATTTATGGATTTTAGAAAATGGATTTCAAAACCTGAGTGTCGTGTGGGCACTGTTTTAAAAACTCTGTGGATTTATGATTTTCGAACTGTTTTAGAAATCTGGGTGCCGGGTGGGCACCGCTTTTAAAATTATGGATTTATCCTTTCAAATTGGTCGGCCTTGAGAACGGTTCAGTTGTGTGAGTGTTGAGAACTGTTGTGATTAAATGAGCTACTATGTTTGCATGTTGTATTAGCCGCGACGCCGTGCATATATAGAGGAGACTCTGTCCGTTTGTAGGGTGATTCTGTATATGCGGCGGGTCTGGGCACGCACCGGGGAAGAAGGAATTTCAAAAAAAATTTATAGGCAAAATACATACCTTTTTGTCACTCGTTTCCGCTGAAAGAACCCCCCGGGGTGTGACAATTACACCATGCTCCTGGTGCATGCCTTGCCTGTGGACCAGCTCGCCCGCGCGCGCCGCGCCTGCCCGTGCTGCCCGCGGCCGCGCTCCGCCGCTGGAACAGTAATGCCAGCAGTGAACAGTAACTTTAATATTCCGAAATTCGAAAAATACAAGTAAATAGCCCATTTTCATCGTTTTCGCGCGCTGAGTCCAAATCCGCTATCCGTTTCGCCAAATTCTCTTTCTAAATTTTGCAAGAAGCCCCCGAAAAAGCAAACTTGATCCGATTTTTGCGCCGGTTCCAAATCTGGGATCCAATTGGAGCACAAACAACTCGATTACTCATCATAGGCCTCCAGAAGCCACTACTCGCCCCGTAAATCCATCTCGGAGGTCCGGATCATCACAGTATATGAGGATAATGATGTAAAACTTTTAATATTTGTTTAAATATATTGAGAGAAAGATGTAATTCACTTTATATTTTGTGGTTCACTCATATATGTTTACTTTCATACTCATAATGAATGAAAGTTTTTGTTGTTGTAGTATATACTCTGATTTTTACTCTTCTGCATACACTCAATTGTGTTGATATGGATGTGATCGTTCCTTTCGGGTATAGAGAGGTCAGGCCTGATTGGCGGGTCTGTTGGCGTGCCTGAACTGTCCAAATTGGCAGTCTCGGGGCATGACACCTACGGCCTTTTCTGGCGGCGGGGCTGTGCATGGATGGTCCAAGGGAGATGAGGAGGAGAGTGGGAGTGCTCTCATGCAAGAAAAACAAGAAAGAAAAGAGATCGCTCACCTTCGGATCCGAGGAAGAAGAAAGAGAATAAGGTCTCCTTCTCCGACGTCGGGGGGCCTTAGCAGGCGACGGTGCTGCATAGGTAGGACTCACAGATGAAAATGATGGCCTCAAGGTGTTCCTGAAGCAAGTCGAGGCAGCTTTGTGCTGTCTATTTCCTCCCAACCCGAGATCAAGGAGGAACTTTGGATCTCATTGCTTTTCCGGCGATGACCTGCAGTGGCTGAGCTCGGGGATGACACACGAGAAAGAGAAGGAGGCTTGGGGATGACTTAGGTGCAAGGTCTCTTACGGCAAGGTAGGCTCACATTTATATTTCATGTAAAATGTGCAATTTGGTCCCTATAGTCTTTGGAATCATAGCTAGGTCCCTCACTATAGGTACAATATGTTAGGAAGCCCCTCCACAATCAATCCCAAAGCCAATTGACACAAAAAATATAGGCTTTCTCGTGAAAATACACTATAAGTCACTATTTTTCACATCTTTTGAAGCTTTCAGGTGGTCAAACACAAAAACGGACACCACCTCGTTGTTCAGCTCGACGAGACTTATCAAGTAGCGATTTTGTTTCTTCGCAATTAGGTCTCGATAAATCACATTAGTCATTTATTCAGCGCTAGCTACACTTTGGCACACTTTTTGATATTTATACCTCGCCGAACTAAAAATCGGATGACACCACGGAGTTCAGCTCAACGAAACTGGTCAAGTGGTGATTTTACTTCACTGAGTTCGGATCTCATTAGATTAGATTAGCAGTTTTCTCGCAGACATCCCTCAAATTCAAATTTTTTGAATTCCCAAAATTCAAAAACAAATTCAAATTTCAATTTCTCAACTTAAATTTGACGAGTATTACATATTGATTGTGATTTATTACTTGTGAACCTATTCACTGTATAATTCTCTATCTTTAATAATTCTATTTCTTCGTGGCTGGGAAGGATTGAGACCATTGCTGTATAAATTCTAATTAATTTATTAATTCTCAGCATTTACATCAAATTTGGTGTTTTTACTTTTTTTTTTTTTTTTTTTTATTTTGTTAAGTGGTTTGAGACCGGGTTTATAAATACACACAAAAAAAAAATTTCATGTTTCTTTTTATTAATATATTAAAATATTTGAGAAAAAAATATAATAAAATTATCAAAAAATTTTGACACTTGGAAGCGTCAGGTAATTAAGGAATATGATAGTTAAAATTTTAACATAATGACGATTAAAATTATCAATATTTTATTTTATTTTCTTGATGCTTCAAAGAATTTCAACGCTTCAAAGCGTCACAAAATTAAGAAATATAATCTTACCTTAGTAGTGTCAAAAATTTATTTTATTTTCTTGGCACTACGAAGCTTTAGTACATTATATATATTCTACGATGTGTCGAAATTTTGTTTTACCGGCGCAAGGTTAAAGCAAATACATTACGATTCTTTATTTGCAGACATTTTAACCGACGCTTTATAATTTGTTGGTAGATTTTTTTAAAAATATTTAAAAACATCGTTAACTGTAAAAAAAAAATATTCTTAAATATCACATTTTTTGTAATGTTGTTCATTTTAGAACTACTCTAGTTCTAGTATTTTTAAATTTTTTTAAATATTTTAAGTCTAACTATAATCCAAAATATTATAGTCTGATTAAAAAATTTAATTTATTATATTTTATATATAAAATTATTTTAAATTTTGGGTTGTCAAACTAATTTCTCCAACATCACCTTCCAAAATTCCAGCCAATAAATTAGGAAAATAAAATTAGGAATTCAACCAGACTCAAAAAACAAAATTCAACAAAGTATCAAATAAAATCTATTATTTTTAGAGGTACCCGACCAGCTTAGACTCGAAAAAGAAAATTCAACAAATTATATCAAATAAAATTTTATTATTTCTAAAGATACGCAGCGGGCTCCCTAGTTCTATAAATAGAACTTAGTTCTATAAGTAGAACTTGGAGTAGCACCAAATGATCACATAACTACTTAAAGCAATAACACACATAGAGAAAAAAGATTATATATATATATATATATATATATATATATATAAAATGGAGCTCCATTTCCTTTTCCTCGATCCCGTTATAGTCGTCTCCTCTCTCCTGTGCCTCTTCGTGTACGCACTCCTCTTCCTTGTCGCCAGGCCCAGGAGCAACGGCGGGGCACAAATCTCGAAGCCGCCCCCGGGCCCGCGCGCTCTCCCGCTGATCGGGACGATGCACCACGTGGCGCTCGCGGCGCGGCGCGCAGTGGGGGGCGGGACCCACCGGGCGCTGCGGGAGCTGGCGAGGGCCCACGGGCCCCTGATGGGCCTGCGCATGGGCCAGCACAGCCTAGTGGTGGCCTCGTCGCGCGAGGCCGCGGAAGCAATTCTCCGGACGCACGACCTCAACTTCGCGTTCCGGCCGCCGCTGCTGCTGGGCCAGATCGTGGGCTACGGCTGCAGCGACATGGTGTTCGCCCCCTACGGCCTTTACTACAAACAGCTGCGCCGCATCTGCCTCACGGAGCTGCTGGGCCCGAAGCGTGTCCGGGCCTTTGCAAGCATAAGAAAGGACGAGGTGTCCCAGCTGGTCGAGGAAATTGCCGCGGCGCCGAAGGGGTCGGTGGTGAATTTGAGCCGCAGGCTGACTTCGATGACGAACGCCGTGATCTCGCGAGCGGCGTTCGGACGGCAGAATGCGCAGCACCACCGCTTTCTGGATGTGGCCAAGGCCGCGGTGGAGACCGCTGTGGGTTTCAGCATCGCCGATGCCTTCCCTTCCCTCAGGTTCCTCGACGTAATCTTCGGCCTCCGTACCAGGTGCATGCCACACACCCACACATCCCTGCCACCGATACGTATCAGAGCTAATGTTATACAGAATCAAAATTAATTAAGCTAAATTAAATTATAAAGATATTTTAAAATTAAAATAAAAAAATTATAAACAATTAGAGTAGTAATTCTACACATATATCTATCAGGGATATTTGATGTAAATTCCACATATACAAAGTGTAGGATGATTTTACTGTTCACATATATTTTTCATCCTTCGGTCGAATATAGGTAAAATATATATTTTATTTTTAATTTACAAATAATTTTTTCTAAAAAAATTTTAAGATTTGAGGGACAAGACATGCATCAACTGACCTACAATTTGAAAATCATAAGTGTAATTTAGCCATTTCAAAATGAATTGGTGTTCAAATGAGCTGTATAAAAACTTAATGCAATATGTGATAATATGTGATAGTAGAAAAAATATTTATTCTTTTTATTTAATTTAAAATAACACAGCTTGGCTGCTGTCAATCAATCTGTTGAAAATCAACCATTATATGTTGAAATAATTTTAATGTTATTTTACATCTACCATTTGGAGTAGGTAGTTTGTACATTTTTAGACGTTGTATGTCTTCTGCTACGTACCAAAGAGGACAAATGTTTCAGCTTAATAATTGAAGACAACTAAATTTCTAATTTCACAACTGAAAGAATTTTGATTAAGCGAGTGCAGGGATATTTACGATCATTTGATCATGAAATTTCTGATAGAACAAAATTTTGGTGAGACGGTTTTATCTATCATTCATTATTTTTAAGATTCCTGTAAAAAGTGTATGAAATTGTTCTTGTAATTAAGTACTTGGAAAAAATACGATTCTTGAAAAAGTAAACACCAAAAGAGTATACAACATTAGTGTATTTTAATATTTTATTTATGTTTTGATGATTTAAAATTTTTATTTAGTCTTTATTTGGACTTTCTGGATGGGGTAGTATTAATGAACTTTATCTGAGAGTTCAAAATTTTAGCTCATCATATATGATATTTAGTCTCACATCGAAAATTTATCATATGTGATAGCTATTTATATATTCTCTCTTTCTTGAGTGTGTTGGCTAGGAGAAAGTGGGAAAGCGAGAGTAGTGACTTTTTCTAAAGAGACGCACTCATGATCTTCGCCCGGTTCTCTTTTTATTTGCTCTTTTATTTTTACTTTGCTTAATCATAAAAAGTGTCTTCTCAGACTACCCAAGAAGTTTGCTTTGGGAAGTGTCTGATGGGATATATAAGGGCCTCCTTGATAAGGTCCAACGGCTAATCCGAAATCTAGTCATTGAACCTTACCTAAAGGTGGGTTAGAGTGGGTTCAAGTTTGGTTAAGTACAAGATACAATTCTGATTTACAGTACTATATTTTACTCTGAACTTTAACATATTTTTATAGTGAGCTTTACTTTACCTTCTATATTGAGTTTTGCTTTTTGCTGAATCTCTAAAAGTCGACGGATTTACTCTGCGTCATTCTGGAATCGTGCCGACGGAATTTCACAGAGCGATTGCCAGAGCCTCGCACATGGAGGACAATCTTACTTTTAAAGCAGTGCATCTGCATGTCTCGATTTATAATAGACTTTATCTAATTCTTAGTTTTTATTTATTAACAGTATAATTATAATTTGCATGTAAATATATAAATTTTATTATTTTAATTTTAAATTAATTTAAATGATTATTTTACTAAAAAAATTTATAAAAAAAAATTTGCATCACAACACCAGGTTACTGAAAGTACGTAAGGAACTTGATGAAGTCTTCGATGAAATAATTGAACAACATCAGCAAAAGAAGTGGAATGCCAACCGTGAAGGGGAGGAGGACTTGATAGACCTACTCCTTAGGCTAAAGGACCATGGCGACCTCGAACTCCCTATTTCAAATGATAACATAAAGGCCGTGATTCTGGTTAGTATACTATGGTACTATCAGAAATGGCTATATTAGAGTTTTATCGACATTTATATTGATGATGTAGTTTTGATTGAAGTTAATTTTATGAAGATGCATAATCTTGGCAGTGCCATTGAAAAATGGCAAATTAATCATGCTATAGGTCACTGAATTTTAAGTAAAATTTTATTTAGGTAACCGAGCTTTAATTTATTTCAATTAAGACAGTAAACTTCAATTCTATCTTTATTAGGTCATATATGTTGTTAATTAAGTTCTATGTAATTTTTCAAATAAAATGATAAAGCAAATATCAAATTTTGTTATTATTTCACTATTGACTGTTAATTATCTGTGGATGTGATGTTATAAGTGAAAAGTAAAATATATCAGATGTTACAGCAGTTTGAAATAACTAGCAATATTGGGGGCTAAATTATATTTTAGTAGTAGGTAAATTAGCTGTCCTATTATTATCCTGTAGGAAAAAGTCATTCATAGTCTGGTCTGCCGTATAAATTAAATTTTCGTCTTGAAAATTAATTTTTTGTGCATTTGTTTAGTCATAAATTTTTTTTAAAAAAATTATTTTTATAAATTAAAGAAAACTAGAATGTATTTATTTTTCGCCGATATTTTTACGAAAAATAAAAACTAAGCAGCGTAATTTTTTATTTTCATTCAACTTTTTCCACCAAATAAAATAAATGTAATTTATTTTTGTTTTCAATCAAATAAATATCGATGAAAAACTAAATATTTTTAACAGACCAAATACTATAAAAGAAAATATATGAAAACTTTTCCACCGATTTTTTTTTTCACGAAAACTTTTTACAGTTTTACATGCAACCAAGAACCCTCTAATTAGTTGAAACCAATTTAAATTCTGTGACTTGGATAATATGTTATTGAAAGTTTAACGATAACTTTTATCCAAAAATAAATATCTTCTGTTTCAGTTTCCATTATGATATCCTTGACTTGGAAGTGAAATTGGAAACCAAAATTGAAACAAAAACTCAATTCTGTTTCTTAAAAAGAGTTAGTGATTTCTTATACTTTTTACCTTGTTTAAACGTGCTTATCATATAATGTATATATTGTTGGTTGGTTGTTTGTAAAGGGGTTGTTTGTATAGAAAAATCTTCGGATGATTTGATGATTTTAATTTATTTTAACATTTGGAATTTTGGTTTCTCAATAGTTTCACTTACACTTTTTAATTTTCTAAACCATTCAAATTTGGTTTTGAAATCCATTATAAACCCCACGTATCTCTTTTTTTTTTTTTTTTTTTTTTTTTTTTTTTCTGTGTGGATGGAAGTTTTTCTTCCATTTCAATCTAAATGGAATCAGTGCTCGACATAAAAAATTGAAAATGTACGATTGGACAAATAATTAAAATGCAACATATATCTCCTATTTAACTTTAATAATTAAATCATTTTTTTTTATTGATTTAGGTATGAATATTTTAATTGGTCCAACAGATATTTTCTCCTTAATAATGGGAGAAAGAATTTTGTTGTAAAACTGTCTATCTCTTTTTCTTTCTTTCTTTTCGTAAATTGTATATAAACTTTAGGTAAAATTTTATTTTTATAATAATTAAATTAATTTCTTTCAATTAGGATATTAAGCTTTAATTTCTATTTCGATAAAATTATCGAATTAACATAAACTTAAATTTGGAACGTTTGTATCCAACTACCAAGCCTTTGAAAATTACGATTTTAACCTCTACCGTTTTAACTCATTTGATTTATCTTTTAATAACGTTGACAAATCGTTAGTTACATCTTGGTAGCCAGATTAATTATTTCCAAATAGCACCTACTAAAAAACTAAATTATTAGATTAAAAGTATTATATTTATGGAAATCTGAATAAGTTACAAATGCACCGGTTGGAGGCAATAGTTTTTTAGGATTGAAATCAAAGAATAGACAGTAAAATATAAATATACGGTGCAAACTTGATGTAAAATTTTACATATTTATTTTTAGTGTTCTTTCCCTGAAAACCAGGATCTATTTCTTGCGGGAACGGACACGTCATCAGCACTACTCCAATGGGCCATGTCGGAGCTCATCAGAAACCCTGACGTAATGGCAAAAGCGCAAAAAGAAGTCAGGGAAGCCCTAAAAGGAAAGGATGGTATTGCTGAAGAAGCCCAAGTTAACGAGCTCAACTATCTTAGAATGGTGGTCAAAGAAACCCTAAGGCTACACCCTGTACTCCCACTGCTCCTCCCAAGAGTATGTCAGTCGACGTGCTACGTGGAGGGCTACGAGATCTCCCCCGGGACACGCGCCGTCGTGAACGTGTGGGCGATAGCACGAGACCCCAAGTATTGGACGGAGCCGGAGCGGTTCATGCCGGAGCGGTTCGCTGAGCCCGGCGCGGCTGACTACAAGGGGACCAGCTTCGAGTTGCTGCCATTCGGGTCGGGGCGGCGGATGTGCCCTGGTATGGTGTTCGCGCTAGCCGGTGTGTTCGTGTCCCTCGCGGAGCTGCTCCGGCGGTTCGATTGGCGAATGCCGAACGGGATGACCCCGGAGGAGCTCAGCATGGAGGAGACCAGCATCGCGCCTGCGGAGCGGAAGGTCGATCTGGTCTTGGTGGCCACTCCCTGCAGGTATCCACAGGAAACTATTTAGCTTTAACGACATCCTAGCTATCGTGGGGTTTGTTTACACGCAGTTTTTACTTAGCTTCGTGGCTAGAATAATTAATGGACTTGTCGTTACATTATATTCTATACTAAGAATAAAATTATCCGGGTTGCGTTTGTGTCACGCCCCGGAGGTTTAAGAATAAGCGGAAAAGCGTATACTTTTTTTCTTTTTTTTTTTCCTTTGAAAACGACCTCGCCTACCGGTGCGCGTCAGACCCACCACATATGCAAATTCACTCTGTAAATGGACAGAGTCTCCTTTGTATATGCACGGCGTCACATTCACAACATCATTCTTTAACCACACAGTCACATTGAATACAATGAAAGAGAGTAATACCTTTATCCATAAACTAAGGTTTTCATTCACGACATCAAAGATGAGACTACGGGTTTACAAACGGTGTCCACACGACACCTAGTTTTCCAAAGTATTTTCGCGAGTCTCTTTTGGGAGGCTACATCTTTTGAAAGGATAAATTCTGAGGTTTACAAAGTAGTGCCCACACGACACTTGGTTTTGGAAAGCATTTTCGAAACCCTTTTGTTTGGTATAAAACATGCCGCATACAAGTCAATAAAAAGTATATCAAAGTTCACATTACTAAAATAAACTCTCAATCCAACATCCGTAATATTCCACATTCAAGCAATTGAAACTTAACAATTAACAGAAAAGGAGATGAGATAACCCAAAGCAAGAACGACGAAATAAAGCCTCATATGGCTAATGTCCTCTAGACGCTGCCTCACCATCGTCCCGGCTACTACACCTAGTTGGACCTGTCACAGTGTGAGAAAGTCAGTGACAAATAAAGTAGATGAGCATAGCAATAAAAAGTATTGTTAATGTCACGCCCCGGGGTCGAAACTGCAACCCGGGCTCGCCAACAGATCTGCCACCTATGCCAACCTGCATAGGCGAAGCGTCCTACCTGCAAGAAAAGTATCACAGCTAAACAGATATCAGAGCTATAAATAAAAACCTGCTGTATAACTAAAATCAACCACTGTACAACTGGAAATAAAACAACAATGTTCGCCTCCCAAAATAATAATAATACAGTATCCTCAAATACATGCTCTAAACCCAACCAGGAGGTATCTCCAATAAATACATCAGTGTACAGTCTCTCAATACATAATATATTCTCACTACATCAGTCTCTCAAAGGAGGAAAATAAAACAACTAATCTACTGAAGATCTCCTCTGAAGGGGTACCGCTACTCTCCAACGATGGGTAGGGATCTAGCTCGCGACTCCCTCGCGCCGATCAACAACCGCAGAATCAGCAACACCCGCTAAGACTCTGCAAAACAAAGGAGAGGAAGGAAAAGGAGGGGGAAAAACCCCCAAAGGGTGTGAGAACTACACCAAAAGGGGAGTTCTCAGTGGGTACCACCGCCAACTCGACGGTCTGCCCACCAAGTCCTCAGGAGACAAAAACTAACCAAAGTCATAAAGACTGCAATAAGTAAGCTGGAGACTCTCAACAGCTACCATGCCCCTATCTAAAGGCTAAAAAGGGGAGAACCAACGAATGGTATTCAACCACCAGCACGTGAAGTGCACAATCGACCCAATCAAGCTGACTGCCACACCTGGTCCAGTCAAACCTGCGCCCACCTACAACCACCTCCCGCTGACGGGCAGGAATTACGTAGGGCGTCCAAACGGACTAACTCGCTATCGAGTAGTGGCTCATGCAGGCTATAGTCAAAATCCACGCTCTCTCTCAGAACGGATAGAATCATGATGCTCAACCTCTCACACAGCGGTCAAAGTACTCTCAACGACACGGGACCACCGTCAACCAAACGGCTCTCAATAGTACTAGCACTGATCTAAACTCAGCTACCAGTCTGCACTCGGCCCCCAGGCACGAGTGTAACAATAAAAGTATCTGACCGAAATAAACCCAATCGAATGAACCGGTATAAAACCCGGTACTGCCTGCTCTGTCACCAATCTCACGAACTCAGTATCTCCCCTGTCCAAATGACCGGAACCCAGCACGGTCTGACCGGAACCCAACACGGTCTAAAGCCTACTCCGGAGCGGCACTCGAGGGGAGCGACCCACACGAGTAAAGTATCTCTGTCATCAGTATCACAAGTATCTCTATATAGCAGGACTAGATCATGACTATGATCAAAGTGGGAAAGCCTAACCACTAAAGAAGGCCCTCGTCCTCAATCAGATGCAAAAATACTCAAATAGTGGGAAACTCCGTCCACTAGAGAAATCTGATACCCAATCTGATGCATAAATAAATATCCGGTCAACCGCCCAAAGTCCGCGGTCACCGCAAAACCCTGCCAACCGCAATCCAGCACAACCCATCCCTGACACCAATGTCCCGGCTACACTACCCCAGACCCCTGCTCGCACCCGAGCAATACAGACCACCTGACTAACAAAGAAGGAGAAAGAAAAAGCATGGTTTCTCCTAAGTCAAGTTCCAATAAGTAGTGCAGCAGTAAAAGATGGCCTAGCTACATGTCCATACAAGCATGCTTTTGTCCTTGGAAACAATAAACGAGAGTAAAACATATAGTAGCAAAGCATACTACAATATTCCCACTATGATATACCAATCTCGCATAAATAGGCCACTGAATAAACATGTATGATCTCTATATCATCTAGTGTGGGATAAATATAATCTGTCTATTGCATGCTAAGTCTCTAGTTCAACAAGCATGTACCATTATCAGGTAAACATCAATCCACATGATCTAGGCCGTTTCCATGCTTACCTCTCGCTCATATTGGTTGCACATTAAATTAAGCATGCTATCAATCATAGAGGGTGACATTCCCACAGGTAAGCTTATCTTAACCATACATGAACATCCACTATTACACCTCCCATAAGGCATAACAAGCATATAAACTCTGCTATTCCGTCTAACAGTTGCAATTACTAAGTTTACCCACCTGAAGCGCTTAAACCAAGGCAAACCTGAAGTCGGTGAAGAGCGCAGACGCTCACAGTCCAAATTCTGCCGAAACTGCATCCTCGGTACATGTCGCGCAAGCCTTGGCTCCAAACAACTAAAAGTACCCCGAAATCAAAGTCTACAGATCCATCGGGTCCAGCAACACTTGTAAACACCCCTGGGTACAACAATAGGGTCCAACATTACACTTTTATTCCCAAAATTAACCACGCACAAATACACAGAAAATCAGTCCCAAAGATATGCTTATTTCACCTGCCGAGAGTGCCCAGAAAAATCCAATAAAAATATCACAGCAATCCTCGCGTCGATACCTTCGAAACGAGTACCTGCACGTCCAATTCCGAGCCCCGTAGGCTGAGTTACAAATTCCACAGTACAGGTGCGCAAAACCACACAGCAACATAACTGTAATTCCATTTACAGATAAGGGGAAGAACATATACCTTCGGGCAAAACTCAGAAAAATCCAAGAAAAATACTGTGATAATCCTTACGTCGAGTAGATAAAAAAAGTGTACAAGCACGTCGCCATACGATGCCCGGTTGCGGAGATATCTCCGAAAGACCACGCCGCTGTCCAAATCTCCATCACAGAAATGGGGTCACAGTAAGCTCGAACAAACACCTCGAAAAGCGCGAAATGAGGGAAAGCTGAAAGTACCTAGATCGTAGATCTGTCCGTCGCGGATCCAGCGGCGAAAATCGCTCGAAAAGGTGGTCGGAGTAGGCCGGGGGAGCTCACGCACCGAAACGCGACGAAGGGGAACCCAAATGGACGAGCGTCGCGCCGCGCCGTAAAAATGGAAACCTCGATAAGCGTGCCACCAAAAATCTCAAAACTTTGTAGATGGATGCAGCATAGCTCGGGGATCATCTTTGCTGAAGGCGCCATGGAGAGAGGAGGCTCGGAAATGCCAGAAAAAGGGGAAAGAAGGAAGCTCGGATCGCTTTATAAAGGCTCCAGGAAACAATTCGGAAAATACCGAATGTGTCCAACTTCCGGGCGCAGGGGATTTTCGGGCGCGCACTGTAGCAGCCCGAATCTCCCCTGAGCCTCCACGTCGCCCGCCAAACAGGCGACAGCAACACCCGCCGCTCACAACGCGACACGTGGCGCCCCCCAGACGCCGACACGTGGCCGCCCACGCGCGGGAACAGCGCGTCAACGCGCCCACGTGCGCCCTGCGCCCGCCGCCTGCGCCTCTGTACGCACGCTTCCCGAGGCGCTGCCCAGCCAGCTCCATGGACCGAGCGTGCTACACCGCACCAACCACACGCCGCCACGTGTCACCCTCCGGTGCACCGTACACCCCGCCTTTTCCGTGGACCGCGCCCCCTGCGCCGGCCCAACCGCGATCCGCCACGTGGCCCGTGCCCGGTGCACGCCTCCGCGGTGGACCGCGCACCTGCCCGCACCTGCCCGCGCCGCGCTCCGCCGCTGCCGCCGCTGCCCGCCGCCGCCGCCGGCGCCGGAACAGTACCAAGAAGCCTCGAAAATTGCACGCGTCATCCGGGCTCCGAAAACAACAAGTGAATAGTCCATTTTCATCGTTTTCGCGCGCTGAATCCAAATCCGAAGTCCGATTTGCCAAATTCCAACTCTAAAAATTGCCGAAGGCATCCGGAAAGGTGTTCCTTGGTCCAAACATCGCGCTGAGTCCATTTTTAATATCCATTGCGCGCGAAACCACTTCTAAACTTCCGACGGGGTCATCAGACTACTCTCGTGATCAATTAAACACTCTGAGTCCATCACTAGTGTCCTTTGGTGCACAACCGCCACCGACACGCCACATAGGCCCCAGAAGAGAAGTGTAGATGCAACAGTGCTCCATAAGTGGGAATTTCGGGTTCACATCCTCCCCCACTAAAAGAAAGTTTCGTCCTTGAAACTTGTTGTATCACCAAGAGTCACAAATACCACTTGTTGGTTTCCTTCAATAACGTGTTTTGTCACGAAACGCCAGGGGAGATTGTTACGGAATTTGAGTTGGCGTATTTCGTGAAAGTGTTAAGTCTTGAAGATTGAAGATGGAAGAACTTTGGATCATATACCTCAATCTCAAGAAAGAAGAATTCAAAAGGATCAGGTATGTTTAACTAAAGATTTTGGTGATCCGAATACTTCTTATAGTGTAGAAACACCTGGAAGAATGTTTAATTGCATAAAATCAAAAACTGGACATGGGACATGTTCAGGATCCGGATCGGGCCTTGCAATCCGGATCCCGAAGGGTGTTCGTTCATACACTGGTTCAATCCGGATCGCAGCATCTCTGATCCGGATCCCGAACACTAGTTTTACCTTTTTGCTTGCACGATCCGGATCAGGAATTGCAATCCGGATCCCGAACGTTGATGTTGGTGAAACTGTATGAACGATCCGGATCGGGGACTTCGATCCGGATCCCGAACCCTTGGATTTCTGGAATCGTCAATCTTGTTCTGACGATCCGGATCGCAGTATTTCCGATCCGGATCGCCGTCCGTAAAAATTTCCAGAAACGGCTGTTTTTGATCCTTATCTTCTTCCAATGGTTTCTAACCTATAAATAGACCCTTTATTCATTTTAGGGTAACGGAGATAATAGAAAAATACTTCCGAAAGAGAAAGATCCACATATAGAGAAGAAAGGAAATCAATAGATTTATTCTATGTTTCTTCATCTATATTGATTGATTTGATTCTAGGTTTTCCATACTCAGATTTTGAGTAGAATCAAATCAATGAATACTTAGATGGTATTTCCGATCTATTTCTAATCTAAGTATTCGGCGGATCATCACCACCAAAAAACAACGATTTACCCCAAATCGGCGCGTGGACTCGCGTGGCCTTGTGGATTCAAGGTGCAACCGCTCTCGTGGATTCGGAGCGAGGTACGTTCGTGGATTCGAAGCGTGCTACTGGGTGAAGACCGTGGATTCGGTCGGACGTCGTGGACTCGACGTTGGACGCTGTGGATTCAGCGTTGGGCGCAGATCGTGGATTCGAGAAGCGTTGTGGAGCGAGCGGAGAAGATCTACTAGGAGCGTATGGTAAAAGGTTGAGTCGTCTGTGAGTACGTTATATCACCTTGTACGTGTGTTAATTCTAGTGGATTTCGCCGTGTTATCGGTCCCGTGGTTTTTTACTCCGGTTTGGAGTTTTTCCACGTAAAAATCTTGCGTGTTCATTTATTTTCCGCATTGGGTTTTATTGCGCAATGATTTTTTGAGTGTTTATTGTTTACACCTATTCACCCCCCTCTAGGTGTTTTTTCCCCTATTTAGATCCATATTA
>JAQOTM010000050.1:266120-305851 GCA_029168755.2 Tillandsia fasciculata | reverse complement strand
GTGTCGTTACCGCCGCCGTTGCCGTGTTTTCGTCGTACTCTTGGGTTTTGGACTCCGTTTCTTTACAGAATGCAATTTAGTCTGACCTGTTGTTCTTTTGAGGACTTTCTTAGGTCCGGGTGCCGATTGTAAGCGTGTTTCGGTCCTAAGTGTTCCGGTCAGCACATTTCGAGGTGGGTACTTTGTTGTATTTCGGTGTATGGTTGTTCCCGTTGTAACTTGTGAAAGTAAAGTAGATGTACTTTTTTGTAAACTGTTTAACCCCATTGCATGAGAATCCCGCTCTTTTATTTTTAACTGTGGCAACAAATGTCGCGGTGCTTTATTACACGCCGGTTTCGGCATTTATGCTCGTGATTGCTTACAAGCACACCGGCGGTCTGGCCACCGCACAGGGTGTATTTTTCCGGAAAGATGGTACGTTGACCCGTTGTAATATCACGACTTTTCGTGTATCGTTATACCCTTTGGCTAATAAATTACATGTTGGGGAAAACGGAATTGTCGAGTTTTCTTAAATTGACTTTCATGCGGTGCGAGTATTTTTCAATGATAGAGCTCGAAAAACGATGAACGGCGGTGCAATTGGATCTAAAATCCGACTTACGGATTCTCCGGAATGGGGTTTTGAAGGTCGCGGTACCTGTAGTGTGCATCGAAATTCGTGCTAAAGGTCTAGCACGCTTTTCGAGGAATTGTGGAATTATCTTGTGGGAATAGATATTTATTGTTAAATAACAAATATCCGGATGTGGGTTTTATCATACGTACCAAGGGAGAAATCTGTTTATCCGAAAGAAAAGAGAAAACCCTATGTCACGCCCCGGGGTCGAAACTGCGACCTGGGCTCGTCAACAGATCCGCCACCTATGCCAAAGCCCGCATAGGCGAAGCGTCCAACCTGCAAGGAAAGTACTACAGCTAACAGATATCAGAGCTATAAATGAAAATCTGCGGTATAACTAAAATCAACCACTGTACAACTGGAAATAATACAAAATGTCCATCTCCCAAAGATACTAATCATACAATATCCTTATATACAAGGCTCAAAACTCAACAGGGAGATATCTCCAATAAATACATCAGTGTACAGGCTCTCAATACACATCATATCCTCACTACATCAGTCTCTCAAAAGAGGAAAATAAAATAGCTAATCTACAGAAGATCTCCTCTGAAGGGGTACCGCTACTCTCCAACGACGGGTAGGGATCTAGCTCGCGACTCCCTCGCCTCGATCAACAACCGCAGAATCAGCAACACCCGATAAGACTCTGCAAAGCAAGGGAGAGGAAGGAAAAAGGCGGGGGGGGGGGGGGGGCGAACCCCCAATGGGCGTGAGAACTACACCAAAAAGGGAGTTCTCAGTGGGTACCACCGCCAGACCCGGCGGTCTGCCCACTAAGTCCTCAAGAGACATAAACTAACCATAGACGTGAGAACTGAACAAGGACACTGATGACACTCAACAGCTACCATGCCTCTATCTAAATGCTCAAGAGGGGAGAATCAAAGAATGGTATACAACCACTAGCACATGAAGTGCGCAATCGACCCAATCGAGCTGACTGCCACATCTGGTCCAGTCAAACCTGTGCCCGCTACAACCACTTCCCACTGCTGGGCAGGAATTACGTAGGATGTCCAAACGGACTAACTCACTATCGAATAGTGATTCATGCAGGCTATAGTCAAAATCCACGCTCTCTATCAGAACGTACAGACTCAAGATCACCGAACCTCTCTCTAAACGATCGACAACTCACAATGACCTCGGGACCACCGTCAATCCCCAAACGGTTCCCAACAACACTAGCACTGGTCTAAACACAGCTACTAGACTCCGCTCGGCCCCCAGGCACGAGTGCAACAAGAAAAGTACCTGCTCGTATAAACCCAATCAAATGAACCGGTGTAAAACCCGGTGTTGCCTGCTCTGCTGTCGAACTCAAGAACTCATCTGCGGGAATACTGACCGACTACTGACCGGTACGGTCGCATCCCAAAATAGGTGACAGACTAACTACTGACCGGTACGGTCGCACCCAAAATAAGTAATAGACCGGCTCCTGATCGGCACGGTCGCACACTCCGGAGTGGCAATCGAGGGGAGCGACCCACATGAGTAAAGTATCACTGTAACCAGTATCATAGGTATCACAATATAACAGGATTGGATCACGACTCTGATCAAAGTGGGAAAGCTCAACCACTAAAGAAAGCCTCGGCCCTCACTCAGATGCAAAAATACTCAAATAGTGGGAAACCCCGTCCACTAGAGAAATCTGATACCCCATCTGATGCACAGATGAATATCCGGTCAACCGCCCAATATTCGCGGATGCCGCAAAACCCTGCCGTCTATAACCAGGTCCTATAGCTGACCTCCGGTCAACCGCCCAAAGTCCTCGGTCACCGCAAAACCCTGCCATCCGCAATCCAGCACAACCCGTCCCTGACACCAATGTCCTGGCTACACTACCCTAGACCCCTTGTCACGCCCCGGGTGTAAACCAGAACCCGGGCCCGTCTACAGATCCGCCGTGCACACGGTATTTCCCGTGTACACGAAGCGTCAACAACCTGCTCAGATATAAAAGATACAATAAAAGAGCAATAAAAACAGAGCTGAACTAAAACTAATACATCTCAGACTGAAGCTGGAAATAAAATACAATACATCAGTATAAATGATACATCAGTCTCTCCCAGCTCACAATAAATACATACAACCTGCTGGCAAAAGCCAGTCCCAAAAGTGAAAGTACAACCGTCTGAGAAAAACCTGGGTACACCAACAGTCCAGCTAACACGCTCATCCAGCCTCGAGATCTATCTACACAGCCGTCCTCTCTCCTCGACCCGCCACTGAAAGTCCAGTAGCACCTGCAGAAGACTCTGCAAAACAAGGAAGAAGAAAAAGAGAAAGAAGAATGGGGGTGAGAACTACTAGTAAACCAGTAGCCTCCCCTAGTGGGTAAAACCTCAAACTCAGACGCACCCACTAGGTCTACCAGAGGCGAAAAGGAAAGAAGAGTGGTAAGAAATGAAACTGCTGAAAAAGGGAGATCTACCACTACTATGCCTCTAAAATGCAGTCCTAGACTGGAATAACCATAAGAAACAATAACCAACCATCCCAGATGAACCCAATCTGTACCGCCCTCATCATCGGGCAAGAAAGCCGCGCCGATGTGATAGCAAAACTCCTGCTGCCGCCCTCATCATCGGGCAAAAAGCCGCGCCGATGTGATAGCAAAACCGTCAATAACTGTCCGACCCCGGCCTCCGGAGGGGAACTCGAGGGGGCGACCCACACGAGGAAAGCATCACCGGGCAATAACCGCGCCGGTGTAATAAAAGCATCACCGGGCAATAACCGCGCCGGTGTGATAAAAGCAGGACTGGATCACAACAATAAAGCCCCAGTGGAACACAACCCTCCACTAAAAGAAAACTGATTCCCAATCAGATGCAAAAGTAACCATTCGGTCAATCGCCCAAAATCCGCGATTGCCGCAATACCCCAAAATCCACGACCAGGTTTAACAACCGACCTCCGGTCAACCGCCAATATCCGCGGTAGCCGGAATAACCCACAATCACAATCATGTCCCACATCCGACATCTGGTCAACCGCCTACTATCCGCGGTTGCCACAAAACCCCGTAGTCCATAATCATGCCCTATCACCGATGTCCTATAACCGACATCCGGTCAACCGCCTAATATCCGCGGTCGCCGCCAAAACCCATAATCCACAATCCAGGCCCCGGCTACACTATCCCAAACCCCTGCTCAAACCCGAGCAACAAGAACCACCTGACTAACGAAAAGGAGAAAAGAAGCAAACAAGGTTTCTCCTAAGTCAAGTTCCAGCATGAAAGTGTAGCGATAAAAGATGGCCTATCTAGATGTCCATACAAGCATGCAAGTGTTCTCAAGGAAATAAAGGAAAAGGTGTCCAATAGTGGTTCCACATGTGTAACAATTAATAGCTCCGCATAGATATAACCATCATGCTAAAACATTATCCAACCACACATGTCTATAATCCATGTTCCATGATAAAGCATCACTATCCACCTATGCATGTCATAAAATCCTCAAATAGTACCAACCACTAACAGGATAATCAAATAGTCCAAAATAAATATTCCATTCCACATGCAAGGTTAAACGCTAACATAGCAACCCAATCCCCACACAGGCATGCATAACCCAACCCCGATTATGATTAATCAAGATGTCCAAGTAAAGGGGTCACTCTAATATTCCTAGTGAGCATGTCAAAATAGAGGTAAGCAACAACCACCCACCTGAAGTGCAACTGTCCCAATCCGTACAGCTGAAAATACCAAAAACTCCAAATCCTTGCTCCCACAATTTTAGCACACCCGTAATATTCCTGATACAATACAAAGCTCACTAATTACACTTAGGCTCCCAATTAATGCTCTTATAACCACATACAACCTCGGATTCGAAACTGTTAAATTATCACCTGCATAAAATGCCCAGAAAATTCCAAGAAAAGTATCACAGCGATCCTTGCGTCGCTAGCTTCGTAACGGTACCTTGCACGCCCAAATCAGAGTTCGGTAAGTCAAGATAAAAATCCGGCAAGGTGATGATCCAAACAACAAACTGTGGAAAAAGACTGCGCACTGTACACTGAGAAAACAGTGATTTTCACCTCGAAATAAAATTCACGAAAATCCAATAAAAATACGAGCGCGCTCCTTGCGATCTGTAGATGAAAAAGTTGTATAAGCTCGTCTCCATCAGACGCTCGTGCGCGAAGATATGGCCTCCCCAATCCGCTGCTGTCCCAAAATCCCTCACAGAAAAAGGGGTCACATTAATGCCTCGGGATCCGTGCCAAGGAGCCAAAATAAGATTGCGCGATAAAAATCAAAGTTGAAGCCCTACCTGTTAAGAGTCTTTCGGCGCAAGAATCACAGAAGAAGAGCTCGGGGTAGACCAGGAGAGCTAAAACACCGTCGCTGCGCTGAAGAGGAACACAGAAAACGCAACGTCGCGCCGCGCCGTAAAATCGAGATCTCGAAATCCGTGCCACCCGAAAATCTGAAACTTGGTAGGTGTAATCTCCTCTTGAAGGAGAAGAAATCTCCCTCTCACCTCCCCTTCGAGCTGAGGTCTCGAAGGGGTCGAAAATCCCCCTTGAAGAGCCCTCGGAATGCAACTTAAGGGAAAATCCAGAATAAACTTTTCGCTGCGCCCGGTGCACGTGAGCCCACCAATGGTGGCGCGCCACGTGGCCCCAACACCGTGCACCGCCCGTGAACCGCGCACCCCGCACGTCGCGTACACCTGCTCCGCGTACGGCACCCACTCCAAGACTTGCGTGGACCGGGAGCACAACACCGACCCAATCAAATGCCGCCACGTGTCCACTGTCGGTTCACCGTGCACCAACACTGTTCCGTGGACCGGGTGCTGTGAGCCACCCAACAAGATCGTGCCACGTGGCACCCCGCTCGGTGCACGCCCGCCGCGTGGACCGGCCGCCTGCCCGCGCCCCCGCCGCGCCTGCCCGCGCCCTCAGCGCCTGCCCGCGGCCGCGCGCCGCCTGCCCGAGCGCCCTCCGCTGCCGTCCGCCGCTGCCCGCCGCGCGGCCGCCGCCGGCGATCGCCGGAAACACTGTTCCGGCCGTGAACAGTAACTGATGCTCAAAAATATCAAGTAGGTAGTCCATTTTGACCGTTTTCGCGCGCTGAATCCAAATTCGCCGTCCGTTTCGCCAAATTCCAATCCTAGAAATTGCCGGAGGCTCCCGGAAAGGTATTTTCAATCCGAATTTCACGCCGAGTCCAAATTTGATATCCGATTTGCGCGAAAACACTTCTAAACATCCGACGGGGTCTTCCGGTTATCCAAGTGATCCAATAAAGCTCGAGGTTCAACACTTGTATCTAATCATGCACCAACACCTCCGGAAACACAGAACAGGCTCCCCCGAAGTCACCGATGACCCTACCACAACTCTGCAGAGGTCCAGGTCATCACATCCTCCCCCACTAAAAGAAAGTTTCGTCCTCGAAACTAAAGTCATTCCTCAACACGGAATCTCAACCGACAGGGGGGTAAATAACCAGTCATCCACCACTCAAGCTCCCAAAACTACCAAATACCTCATCCAGAGACGCGATGCAATCCTTGGGTCTCTAACCAGAACGAAACAAAGGAGAACACTCCAGAGGACCACGCCACCTCAACTAGGTACAGCTGGGCTAACTGCTCGGCCATCAGGTAGTCTGCATCGGTACAAGCATCTGTCCCCGCTAAGGCCTCAGAAAATCCAACCACAAGTCCAACAACACCCAGCTCGATCCAAGTACCTTGGTACTCCCGAGGCACCCGATATAAGTCCCCCAACTGGTCCCGTAACCTCTGATCTCTAATCTAAAACCGTCGGGATGTAAAAGCAATTCTCCCCAACTCTTCGGCATCAGCACACAGCCATAAGCAGTCAAGAGAACCAGATTGCAAATCAATCTTCGCGAAGATCCAATACCCTTGCAGCTGGTAAAACAAATCCTCCAAGCTTGACAGAAGGGTACCAGCTCCCGATGATCACTTTATCAAATTCTTACGGGTCCTCACCAAGCCGAAGTGAACCGACCTTCCACAACTCGAATAGCACCGGCGCCCCCAGAGGTGCCACACTTGGCCTGACACAAATCCAACACATCAAATCCTAGAGTTGGGTCCTCAACTCCCAAACTGGTGTCATGCCAAACAACTCCGATAGGAGAACAGCTAGAAACTCATAACCAAAAGGGTATCTCCAAGTCCTGGTGCCGCCGCAGATCCCTCAAACACACCAGCCAAAAGGCTACTCACCCACTACGAGACATCCGCCTCGCTCACAAAGTCAAAACCAAACAGGCGAAGATACTCTCAAGCAAACCAAGTACACCAACACCTCCAGGCCTGGCTCCCACGAAAACCGTCCTCGCAGCATAAGCAGCTGCCGCGAGAAGAAAAAGAAAACCGAGCCAGCCTAACCGTCCTAAGTACCAAACCAAGCCCAACAACTGGGTCAAGACCATCAGGCCTACAGGTACAACCAAGGACTCAACCGCACCGGGCAGGACCCACGACACTCCCCCCAGGTGCAAAAGATAGGGAATACGACCTCCCGAACACCAGGTAACCGTCCTACCCCTAACCCAAAGCACTGAAGCCAAACACTACCCACCAAGAAGGGAAAACCCCTCGTATCGAAAGATACGAACCCAAGAGCCTGGAACAATTCAAACCCACCGCCACACTGGCCGCTGGAATCTAAGTGCTCTGACGGTCTCAAAAATCCACTATCCTGGAAAAAGAAATCGGGAATGCCTCATTCGACTGACCTGTCCTCCAACACCCGGCGCCAAGCGCCTCAATCCGAACTCACCTCAGGCGGCAGATCCCCCCAATCCAAAGGAACTACAATGCCACGCTCCATACCCGGCGCCTACTCCAATGAGGCGTCCCTAGTACTCTCAATCCCCCACCGAACAAGACCCTGCCTCCAAAGGCTCCATTCTCAATCCCACAAATCGGGGCGACTCATCCGCCAAAATTGGCTCACTCTTTCAACGCAATCCCACAGCTTTCCCGCTGTCAACTATCCACCCTGCCTCGGTGCCTCAACACTAAACGTCGGCACGGAGGGGGCTACTCGCTACTCCGACAACTGTGCCACTGCGCTGCTCCGACAACTGTGCCACTGCGCTGCTCCGGCAACTGTGCCACTGCGCTGCCGATCTGCCACCCAACACTACTACCCTTCGGGTCCGGAGCTCTCAGACCCCAATCTGGGTATCCGGCCCGAAACAACCAGCCCAGACCCAACTGCCGCACCAAGGTGCACCCGGGTCAGGGCCCAACGTCGGGGAGACACCGCTCACCACGACAAAACCACAAATCAGCACACCCCAACACTCGACCCAATCTAGCGAAAGTCAAAGACATCCCCCTATTTTTGTAACTTTATGTTGTCTGCAGCCAACATAACTGTCCAACAAAAATAGGATATGTCGATCCCTCTTCACTCACAGGAAGAGTCAAATAAATAAATCATCGACTTTCGCAAAATGTCGCGTCTCTCACGCACTAACATCCTAGGGTCCGCCCAAAAGCCTAGGGTTTCCTAAGTCCCAACTGACCTATCCCTAAGCTCTGATACCAACTTAATCTGTCACGCCCCGGGTGTAAACCAGAACCCGGGCCCGTCTACAGATCCGCCGTGCACACGGTATTTCCCGTGTACACGAAGCGTCAACAACCTGCTCAGATATAAAAGATACAATAAAAGAGCAATAAAAACAGAGCTGAACTAAAACTAATACATCTCAGACTGAAGCTGGAAATAAAATACAATACATCAGTATAAATGATACATCAGTCTCTCCCAGCTCACAATAAATACATACAACCTGCTGGCAAAAGCCAGTCCCAAAAGTGAAAGTACAACCGTCTGAGGAAAACCTGGGTACACCAACAGTCCAGCTAACACGCTCATCCTGCCTCGAGATCTATCTACACAGCCGTCCTCTCTCCTCGACCCGCCACTGAAAGTCCAGTAGCACCCGCAGAAGACTCTGCAAAACAAGGAAGAAGAAAAAGAGGAAAGAAGAATGGGGGTGAGAACTACTAGTAAACCAGTAGCCTCCCCTAGTGGGTAAAACCTCAAACTCTGACGCACCCACTAGGTCTACCAGAGGCGAAAAGGAAAGAAGAGTGGTAAGAAATGAAACTGCTGAAAAAGGGAGATCTACCACTACTATGCCTCTAAAATGCAGTCCTAGACTGGAATAACCATAAGAAACAATAACCAACCATCCCAGATGAACCCAATCTGTACCGCCCTCATCATCGGGCAAGAAAGCCGCGCCGATGTGATAGCAAAACTCCTGCTGCCGCCCTCATCATCGGGCAAAAAGCCGCGCCGATGTGATAGCAAAACCGTCAATAACTGTCCGACCCCGGCCTCCGGAGGGGAACTCGAGGGGAGCGACCCACACGAGGAAAGCATCACCGGGCAATAACCGCGCCGGTGTAATAAAAGCATCACCGGGCAATAACCGCGCCGGTGTGATAAAAGCAGGACTGGATCACAACAATAAAGCCCCAGTGGAACACAACCCTCCACTAAAAGAAAACTGATTCCCAATCAGATGCAAAAGTAACCATTCGGTCAATCGCCCAAAATCCGCGATTGCCGCAATACCCCAAAATCCACGACCAGGTTTAACAACCGACCTCCGGTCAACCGCCCAATATCCGCGGTAGCCGGAATAACCCACAATCACAATCATGTCCCACATCCGACATCTGGTCAACCGCCTACTATCCGCGGTTGCCACAAAACCCGTAGTCCATAATCATGCCCTATCACCGATGTCCTATAACCGACATCCGGTCAACCGCCCAATATTCGCGGTCGCCGCCAAAACCCATAATCCACAATCCAGGCCCCGGCTACACTATCCCAAACCCCTGCTCAAACCCGAGCAACAAGAACCACCTGACTAACGAAAAGGAGAAAAGAAGCAAACAAGGTTTCTCCTAAGTCAAGTTCCAGCATGAAAGTGTAGCGATAAAAGATGGCCTATCTAGATGTCCATACAAGCATGCAAGTGTTCTCAAGGAAATAAAGGAAAAGGTGTCCAATAGTGGTTCCACATGTGTAACAATTAATAGCTCCGCATAGATATAACCATCATGCTAAAACATTATCCAACCACACATGTCTATAATCCATGTTCCATGATAAAGCATCACTATCCACCTATGCATGTCATAAAATCCTCAAATAGTACCAACCACTAACAGGATAATCAAATAGTCCAAAATAAATATTCCATTCCACATGCAAGGTTAAACGCTAACATAGCAACCCCAATCCCCACACAGGCATGCATAACCCAACCCCGATTATGATTAATCAAGATGTCCAAGTAAAGGGGTCACTCTAATATTCCTAGTGAGCATGTCAAAATAGAGGTAAGCAACAACCACCCACCTGAAGTGCAACTGTCCCAATCCGTACAGCTGAAAATACCAAAAACTCCAAATCCTTGCTCCCACAATTTTAGCACACCCGTAATATTCCTGATACAATACAAAGCTCACTAATTACACTTAGGCTCCCAATTAATGCTCTTATAACCACATACAACCTCGGATTCGAAACTGTTAAATTATCACCTGCAGAAAATGCCCAGAAAATTCCAAGAAAAATATCACAGCGATCCTTGCGTCGCTAGCTTCGTAACGGTACCTTGCACGCCCAAATCAGAGTTCGGTAAGTCAAGATAAAAATCCGGCAAGGTGGTGATCCAAACAACAAACTGTGGAAAAAGACTGCGCACTGTACACTGAGAAAACAGTGATTTTCACCTCGAAATAAAATTCACGAAAATCCAATAAAAATACGAACGCGTTCCTTGCGATCTGTAGATGAAAAAGTTGTATAAGCTCGTCTCCATCAGACGCTCGTGCGCGAAGATATGGCCTCCCCAATCCGCTGCTGTCCCAAAATCCCTCACAGAAAAAGGGGTCACATTAATGCCTCGGGATCCGTGCCAAGGAGCCAAAATCAGAATGCGCGATCAAAATCAAAGTTGAAGCCCTACCTGTTAGGAGTCTTTCGGCGCAAGAATCACAGAAGAAGGAGCTCGGGGTAGACCAGGAGAGCTAAAACACCGTCGCTGCGCTGAAGAAGAACACAGAAAACGCAACGTCGCGCCGCGCCGTAAAATCGAGATCTCGAAATCCGTGCCACCCGAAAATCTGAAACTTGGTAGGTGTAATCTCCTCTTGAAGGAGAAGAAATCTCCCTCTCACCTCCCCTTCGAGCTGAGGTCTCGAAGGGGTCGAAAATCCCCTTGAAGAGCCCTCGGAATGCAACTTAAGGGAAAATCCAGAATAAACTTTTCGCTGCGCCCGGTGCACGTGAGCCCACCAATGGTGGCGCGCCACGTGGCCCCAACACCGTGCACCGCCCGTGAACCGCGCACCCCGCACGTCGCGTACACCTGCTCCGCGTACGGCACCCACTCCAAGACTTGCGTGGACCGGGAGCACAACACCGACCCAATCAAATGCCGCCACGTGTCCACTGTCGGTCCACCGTGCACCAACACTGTTCCGTGGACCGGGTGCTGTGAGCCACCCAACAAGATCGTGCCACGTGGCACCCGCTCGGTGCACGCCCGCCGCGTGGACCGGCCGCCTGCCCGCGCCCCCGCCGCGCCTGCCCGCGCCCTCAGCGCCTGCCCGCGGCCGCGCGCCGCCTGCCCGAGCGCCCTCCGCTGCCGTCCGCCGCTGCCCGCCGCCGCCGGCCGCCGCCGGCGATCGCCGGAAACACTGTTCCGGCCGTGAACAGTAACTGATGCTCAAAAATATCAAGTAGGTAGTCCATTTTGACCGTTTTCGCGCGCTGAATCCAAATTCGCCGTCCGTTTCGCCAAATTCCAATCCTAGAAATTGCCGGAGGCTCCCGGAAAGGTATTTTCAATCCGAATTTCACGCCGAGTCCAAATTTGATATCCGATTTGCGCGAAAACACTTCTAAACATCCGACGGGGTCTTCCGGTTATCCAAGTGATCCAATAAAGCTCGAGGTTCAACACTTGTATCTAATCATGCACCAACACCTCCGGAAACACAGAACAGGCTCCCCCGAAGTCACCGATGACCCTACCACAACTCTGCAGAGGTCCAGGTCATCACACCCCTGCTCGCACCCGAGCAACACAGATCGCCTGACTAGCAAAGAAGGAGAAAAGGATAACATGGTTTCTCCTAAGTCAAGTTCCAATAGTAGTGCAGCAGTAAATGATGGCCTAACTAGATGTTTATATAAGCATGCAAATGTCCTCAAGGAAATAAAAGGGGGCAAGCATATAATAGATCCTCTAGGAATAAACGACATGCCGGAATCCCTAAAGAACTATACCTGTCCACAATCCAGGGTCCATCAACAGAATGATCATAATAATACCCGCACATAGATGTAGCCCCCTACTCCATCGAATAATCATATCATAAAAGACTATGTGCAACCTGGCATGCTTAAAGATCATTACTAAAGCACATTAATCTGTATGATCTATGCCATTCCTCAAGCTTTCCTCTCGATGCTAGTATGGGTTGTACATTAAACATGCATACTATCAGTCATAGAGGGGTGACATTCCCACCAGTGCTCTTACATTCATCATATCATAAAAACCTTATACAGTTACCAATATTAAGCTTACCCACCTGAAGTGCTCAATCCAAGGCAAACCTGGGGTCGGTGAAGGGCGTGGCCACTTGCTAACAATATCTGCTGAACCCGTAACCACGGTACATGTGGCGCAAGCCTCGGCTCCAAGCAGTGCTCCACAAAACTCCCAAAATTACCCCTGGATACAAAATATAGCCCAAAACTACAATTTATACAACATTCCAAGAGTGCTGTCCAAGTTGAAACTTTAGTCCCAAAGAAGCAATATTTTAACCTGCAGAGAGGACTCCGAAAAATCCAACAAAAATACAGTCGCGATCCTCGCGTCGAGACCTTTGAAACGGGTACCTGCATGTCCAATTTCGAGCCCCGTAGGCCGAGTTACAAATTCCACAACACAGGGTGCGCAAAACCACACAGCAACACAACTGTAATCCCATGCACAGATAAGGGGGAAAACATATACCTTTGGGCAAACCTCAGAAAAATCCAAGAAAAATACTGTGATAATTCTCGCGTCGAGTAGATGAAAAAAGTGCAAAGGCTCATCTCAATCCGATGCCCGGTTGCGGAGATATCCTCGAAACAACCTGCTGTCCTCAAGAATCCTCACAGAAAACAAGGGTCCCAGTAAGCATGGAAAAACTCTTCGAAAAGCGCAAAACGAAGGAAAGCTAAAAGTACCTAGATCGTAACTCTGTCCGTCGCGGATCCAGCGGTGAAAAATCGCTCGAAATGGTGGTCGGAGTAGGCCGGGGGAGCTCGCGCACCGAAACGCGACGAAGGGGAACACAAATGGACGAACGTCGCGCCGCGCCGTAAAAAAGGAAACCTCGAGAAGCGTGCCACGTAAAATCTCCAAACTCCGCAGATGGGTGTAGCACAGCTCGGGGATCATCTTTGCTGAGGGCGCCGCGGCGAGAGGAGGCTCGAAAATGCTGGAAAAAGGGGAAAGAAGAAGGCTCGGATCGCTTAAATAGGCTCCAGAAAACAAATAGCGAAATACCGCATATGTCCTCACTTCCGGGCGCCCGAAATGATCTGGGCTGCTACAGTGTTGGCCCCGGCCCAACACTGTTCAAGCCCGGATCGCCCAGGGAAGCCCACGTAGCCCACCAAACAGCGGACAGCGTGCAGGGCCATCCGCATTGTCACGCCGCGGGGGTCTCTGGATCAGCGAAAAAACGCACATTAAATTTTTTTTTTTTGTCATCGTACATGAAAGTCAACCTTGCCCCCGGTGTGCGACAGACCGCCACATATACAAATTCACCCTGCAAACGGACAGAGTCTCCTTTGTATATGCACGGCGTCCCATTTACAATGCCAACCATCAACCATGCAGTCGTCATCAAACATAAAGCAGGAGAAATATTTATCTACGGTTTTAAAAACGGTGTCCGCCTGACACCCTATTTTTAAAGCAATTAAACATTCAAACCATTGAAGCGGCAACACCATTTGGAAAGGATAAAACCAGAGGTTATAAAATCTATGCCCACACGGCACTCCGCTCTGGAAAGACGTTTTCGCAATCATTTGGTTATTATCAAAACATGCCGCACACGAAAACACCACAAGTTTAGCTAAACCATAAAAATACATCCAATCCACAGTGCCGACTAATTAATTGTCTACATTTAACATGAACCACAAAAGCTAATTAAACTAACTGTAGCAAAAGGAAATGACATAAACCCAAGAGATCACGAGTAGTAAGCCTCCTAAGACTACGATCCTCGCGACGCAGTCTCACTGCCATCCCGGCTAACGCACCTAGTCAAACCTGTCACGGAGTGGGTAAGTCAGTGACAAATAAAGTAGATGTCTTAAGATTAACATGGATTTAAGAGCAAACCGATTACACCAGAACCTTTCGCTAAAACCCTGCGCAAAATAAGCTGGGCACCAACCCCAGAGTACCTGTCAGAGAGACGGAAGTCCCTCCTCGTGCACAACCCCATTAATGCTTTTAACCCCTTCACGGAGCTAGTGCGGCCACCTTAGCTGTCGTGAAGAGGTCCCCACGGCTCCCACCCCTTTGTGAGGCACACGGGTCAAGTTGACCACTTCTCCGGAAAAGTACACCCATGCGGAGGCCAATCCGCCTATGTACGTGCTGCATCCCACCCCAAAATTTGCCGGTGTCGGCGTGTGTTGAGCCCCGCGACCGCAGTCGCCACAATTATTATGTTAGTATAAACAAAAACATTTATGCGAAAGGTTTAACAGTCCATCTACTTTATTAGACAAATTAACGATCCTTTTATGATGATATCGTGCACTTACTGCACTTGTTGCACTTATAGCAAGGGTACCCACCTGGTTGAGGGGAGATCGGAGCACTTGGATTTTTCGCACACTCTTGCCGCGCACCTGGACCTAAGAAGAGTCCACAGGGGTAAACTATAGTCAAAACCATGCACTAACAAAACGAAAGTCCAACTTTACCTACCTTGACGGAAAAATCCCAAAACCGTCCGATTTACCAAACGCTGGATCCCCGCGCGGCCGTCGCCGCCCGCCGGAGCCCCGCGCGGCGCCCGCGCAGGTGCTCGGCTGGCGCGGCGCCCCGCGCGGCGCTCGGCCCGCGCGACGCCCACGCGGGTGCGGGCCTGCGCGGTGCTCGCGCGGGCGCGGGCCCGCGCGGCGCCCCGCGCGGGTGCGGCCCGCGCGGCGCCCGCACGAGTACGGCCCGGGCGGCGCCCGCGCGGCTCCCGCGGTAGCCGCCCGCGGGCGGCGTCCGTCCGCCCGCGGCGTCCATCCGTTCGATGCCCTAGTGGCATCGCGCGTCTCCGTCGTCCGCTCCGTGTCCTAACTTGCAGGACGACGGTGGCGGCGACGGAAACGACGGGGACGACCGAAAACCCAACGAGGAAAAATACAGGAAAATCCCGAAAAATTACAACGAGGGTTTACTCACCGGATTAATCGATGGGGGAGTCGCCCGATCGCGTTCTCGTCTCCAGTTCGTTGTTCGGGGTGATCGGACTCCTTCTCCCTCCATTTTTCTTCCATCTTTCCCTTCGGCTAGGGTTCCGTCTTTCTTTCCTTTTTTCCTTTTTCTTTTCTTCTCACCGGCTAGGGTTTCTTTTGGTTTTTCAGTACGCACGAGAAGGAGGGGTTTAAGGAGGCGGTATTTTAAACTAGGGTTTTCCTTCCGGTAACCGGAATTTTATATATACTCTTATTATTAATTTATTTCCTTTTTATTTTATTTATTTATTTTCTTTTCAACTCGTACGTAAAGGAAAAGTCCTTTTTTCGTCACCGGATAATTAATTAATTAATTAATTATCCCCTACGAGATAACCCCCATTATCCCAGACGGGTGCAAGATATTTTGCACGGGTTTCGATGCACGACTAATCATCGCATCACTACGAAGTCCGTTCCGGGAGATCACGACATCGGATTTCAGATCCGTTCGCACCGTCGGTCATCATTTTTCGCGTTCTTCGACAGAAAAATACCCGCACCACACACCGACCGACTTTTAAACATTAGATAATTTTATTCCACTTAAGGGTATAATTAATTGGTGTGAGTCACAATTACACGAAAAAGCCGAATCACTACACGCATTGCGCCACGTGGCACGCGTCGCTGCGGACGCGTGGAGCGCGCCTGGTCAGCACGCGTCAGCCGCGCCCACGTGCGCGCCTGGCGTGCCGCCTGGCGCCCCTGCCAGGCGCGGTTCTCGAGGCACCCCGCCTGCACCGTGGTCCCGGTGCACAGTACCAACCTATCGTAGCCCGCCACGTGTCCAGCCCCCGGTGCACGCCGGCCCCGTGGACCGCGCACCTGCCCGCGCGCCTCCGCGCTGCCCGCGCCCACGCGCTGCCCGCGTTGCTGCCCGCGACGCTGCGCCGCCTTGCTCCGCCGCTGCCCGCCACCGCCGCTGCTGCCCGCCGGCCGCCGGAACAGTACATGCTGCCTCGAAATCCGTGCCGGGTCATCCGAGCTCCGAAAAATGCAAGTAGGTAGTCAATTTTTATCATTTTCGCGCGCTGAATCCAAATTTGCTGTCCGTTTTGCCAAATTCTAACTCTAAAAATTGCCGAAGGCATCCGAAAAGGTGTTCCTTGGTCCAAACTTCGCGCTGAGTCCATTTTTAATATCCATTGCGCGCGTAACCGCTTCTAACCATCCGTGTCACGCCCCGGGTGTAAACCAGAACCCGGGCCCGTCCACAGATCCGCCGTGCATGCGGTATTTCCCACATACACGAAGCGTCGGTAACCTGCTCAGATAAGAAATAATAATAAAAGAGCATAAAAATCAGAGCTGAAATAAAACTACTGTATCTCAGACAGATGCTGGAAGTAAAAGTACAACATTAAAATAAATACAGTGTCTCTCCCAGCTCACTACTACAAAATACATACAGCTGGCAGAAGCCAGTCCCCAAAAAGAAAAGCAAGAAAACTGTCTGAGAAGTCTGGTACCCAAAAATAAGCAGCTACAACCCTCGGTAGGCTCTCTATCTAGTCCGCGATGCGCTTACCCCGATCAGTTGCTGATGGCCCAGCAACTCCCACAGAGGACTCTGCAAAACAAGGGAAAAGGAGGGAACAAGAAAAGCAATGGGGGTCAGTACTACTATAAACAGTAGCCTCCCCTAGTGGGTAAAGCCTCAGCTCAGATATGCCCACCAGGTGCTCAGAGGCAAAAAGGGGAAAGGAAAAGAAAGGAGATGCAGATAGGTAAAGCAACTGATAAAGTGCTATCCCTAATATGCCTCTACAAGACCACCCAATAAGGATGGAGAAAATGATGCATCAGAATCAAGACGCCTGTCATAATGACCCAATCTGACAGCCAGTGAACACTGGCACTGCCTGCTCTGCTGTCGAACTCAAGAAACCAGCATGGTGCCCGGCGCTCACACCGTGGAACTCAAGAAACCAGAATGGTGCCCGGCGCTCACACCGTGGAACTCAAGAAACCAGAATGGTGCCCGGCGCTCACACCGTGGAAAGCCTACTCCGGAGTGGCACTCGTGGGGAGCGACCCACACGAGCAAAGTATCACTGTATCAAGCATCTCTGTAACCACTGTCTCATAATAGCAGGACTGGATCGAGACTCAAAGAAGTGGGAACAACCCTCCACTAAAGTAAGCCCGATCCCCGAACACCCAATCTGATGCAATAGAAACAATCCGGTCAACCACCCAAGATCCGTGGTCGCCGCAACCCCCTGACAACTCAACCTGTCCCAAATCCCCAATACCTGCCTACACTGTCCAACATACGCTCGAACCTGAGCGATTAAGCCGCTAGTGCAACAATGAAGAAGAAAAGAGAAAAAGCATGGTTTCTCCTAAGTCAAGTCCCAAAATAGTGTAGCAGTAAAGGATGGCAATAATTATGTGACCAATTTAATCATGCAATGTTCCAATATTTGTCCAATTCCCAAATATAACAGTTTAGAAGTGACTTAAACTAGGGTAATAGTCTCCCATGAATAAACATCAGTTTTGCAGTCCTCAATTCTATTTGTCCCAAGTATAAGTTCCCGAATCAATAAGCAAATAATCTAACAATAATTTATTTGGAGATCTGATACCAATAATCAATTCCCTAGAGCATGCAAGTCTACCAATCAACACATTTAGCATTGTCATAGCAAGGTACTCTGATATTCCTAGTGGGCATACAAAGAAAGAGAGTACAACAACCACCCACCTGAAGCGCAACTGTCCCAACTCGTACAGTCAGAAAATACCAAAATTCCAAATCCTCGCTCCCACAATTTCAGCACACCCGCAATACTCCTGGTACAACAAGGGATCCACTAATTACACTAGAGTCTCAATTATGGCACTAATTACCACATACAACACAAGTACCAAACTGTCAAATTATCACCTGCAGAAAATGTCCAGAAAATTCCAATAAAAATATCACGGCGATCCTCGCGACGATAGCTTCGCAACGGTACCTTGCACGCCCAAATCCGAGTTCTGTACACCAAGATAAAAATTCAGCAAGAGGGCACTCTCATACACTAATCAGGATTAAGGGCTGATTACTGTTCACAGAGAAATCCTAAATTATCACCTCGAAGGAAAATTCACAAAAATCCACTAAAAATACGAGCGCGTTCCTTGCGATCCGTAGATGAAAAAGTTGTATAAGCTCGTTTCCGTCAGACGCTCGTGCGCAAAGATATGGCCAAAATACTCCGCTGCTGTCAAGGAATTCCATCAAGAAAGAGGGGTCACAGTTTGCCTCGGGAACCGTGCCAAAACCTCGAAACGGGAAAGCGCGACCAAAACGAAAGATGAAGTCCTACCTCTTAGGAGTCCACTGGTGCAAGAATCACAGGAAAATGATGTCGGGGTAGCCCAGGGGAGCAAAAACACGATCGCTGCGCCGAAGAAGAACACTAGGAAGCAACGTCGCGCCGCACCGTAAAATGGGGAACCTCGGGATTCGTGCCTCCAAAATTCCTAAATTTGGTAGGGAGATCCAGGACTAAAAGATGAAAACTTTGCTAGAAATGAGCTTTGGCTGAAAGAGCTCGGTTGGGAGAAAACAGAGGAAGAAGGAGGCTCGGACTGTTGCTTAAATAGGCTAAGGAAAACATTTCAGAAAATACCCTACAGGTCCCCACTTTCGGGCGCATCCGGGGATTCGGGCGGCTACAGTAACGGGCCGGCCCAGGATTTCCGGGCGCGCACAGTGCGGCCCGGCCCACGGCACAGCCCAGTCCACTAGGCCGCTTGACCCCGCTGCACCCGGTGCACCTGAGCCAGCCACTGGTGGCGTGCCACGTGTCCCCGACAGGCCGTGCACCGCGCACGGCGCGCCGTGCACCGCGCACGTCGCCGGCTGACCCGGGCGTACGGCACCTGCCCCGGTCACCTGCCCCACCAGCCGCGTGGACCGCGTGCACCAAGACCCGCCAATCCCGACCGCCACGTGTCCACCCGGTCCACCGTGCACCCGGCCCAAATTCAGTGGACCGCGCCTGCTGCGCCGGCCAACCGGAAGGCGCCACGTGGCCCGCCTCCGGTGCACGCTCCCCCGCGGTGGACCGCGCGCCTGCCCGCGCCCTGCCCGCGCCCTGTGCCGCCGCCTGCCGCCTGCCCGAGGCCGCGCCGCCGCCCGCCGGCGCTGCCCGCCGCCGCCGGCCGCCGCCGGCGATCGCCGGAAACACTGTTCCGGCGTGAACAGTACCCGCGAGCTCAAATTTGACAAGTAAATAGCCCATCTTGACCGTTTTCGCGCGCTGATTCCAAAAACGAGGTCCGTTTTGCCAAATTCTCACTCTAAAAATTGCCGAAAGCCCCCGGAAGAGTATTCTTGGTCCAAATCTCGCGCCGAGCCCAATCTCAATATCCGTTTCGCGCGCAAACACCTCTAAACAACCGATGGGGTCCCCAGATCACCCGCGTGATCCAATTTAAGTCCAAAGTCCAACACTTGTGTCCAATCGTGCCCCGAACACCTCCAGCACCCCGCGTAGGCCTCCAGTGGCCACCCCAAAGCACCGCAACGGCTCTGCGGAGATCCAGGGCATCACATCCTCCCCCACTAAAAGAAAGTTTCGTCCTCGAAACTAAAGTCATTCCTCACACGGGATCACAACCAACAAGAGGGGTAAATATCCAATCATCCAACACTCAAGCTCCCAAAACTACCAAATACCTCAACCAGAGGCACTATGCAATCCTTGGGTCTCTAACCAGAACGAAACAAGGGAGAACACATCCAGAGGACCACGCCACCTCAACAAGGTACAGCTGGGCTAACTGCTCGGCCATCAAGTAGTCTGCACCGGTACAAGCATCTGCCCCTCCCAGGGCCTAAGATAATCCATCCACCAGTCCGTCGACACAAAAGCTCGATCCAAGTACCTCGGTACTCCTAACGTATCCGATATAAGTCCCCCAACTGATCCCGTAGCCTCCGATCTCAAATCCAAACCGTCAGGACGTAGAAGCACATCCCTAACCCTCCGGCATCAATACTCAGCCATGAGTAGTCGAGAGAACCAGACTGTAAAACAACCTTCGCGAAGATCCAATACCCTTGCAGCTCGTAACTCAAATCCCCCAAGCTTGACGGAAGGGTGCCAGCTCCCGATGATCGCTTCATCAAATTCTTAAGGGTCCTCAACTCCCAAACTGGTGTCATGCCCAACAACTCCGATAGGAGAACAGCTAGAAACTCACCACCAAAAAGGGGTATCACCAAGTCCCGATGCCGCCGCAGGTCCCTCAAACACACCGGCAACAAGCTACTCACCCACTACGAGACATCCGCCTCGCTCACAAGGTCAAAACCAAAGAAGCGAAGATACCCTCAAGCAACCCAGGTACACCAACGCCTCCAGGCCTGGCTCTCACAAGAACCGTCCTCGCAGCATAATCAGCTGCCGCGAAAAGTAAACAACCGAGCTAGCCTAACCATCCTAAGTGCCAAACCAAGCCCCACAAGACCATCAGGCCTACAGGTAAAACCAAGGACTCAACCGCACCGGGCAGGACCCACAACACGTCCCTACGTGCTAAGGATCGGGAATACGACCTCCCGAACACCCGGTAACCGTCCTACCCTTAACCCAATGCAAGGAAGTACATGCACTCCTAACAAAAGACTAGGATGCCCAAATGCAATACAATGCACAAACAATGCCGGTAAATACAGTAAAACCATACCTGCCCCCACAAAGTCTGCTGCTGCAAAATCCTCCACCTGAGTGGCGTAGACCGGACCGCCCTGATCCGGCAACTGCTGATCCGCAGGGTAAAAAGGTGGTGACCCGCTCGCTGGAGCATAAGGCCACTGAGCCGACCACTGCTGCTGGGGCGAAAGAGGAGCCGATGCAGATGAGGGTGCCGCTGAAGTCGAAAGGGGGCACGTAGCTCGAATGTGGCCTGGCTGTCCGCACTTGTAACAACTACCCCGCCTCTGATCACAGGTGTGCGACAAGTGAGGTCCTCTACAGAATATGCATCTGTCTCTATCACGAAACCGTGGCCGCCCCGTCTGCTGCTGTCTCTGAGTCTGATGCTGCGACTCCTGCTGCTGTTGCGATGGCCACTGGGATCCGCTAGGCTCTCGCTGCTCCACACGCCCACGGCTAGGTGACTGAGGCCGTGGCGGTCTCCATGAACCAGTCTGTCCCTCATCCTCGGGTGCCGGTCGTTTCCTCACGGAACTCAGTACGACCATCCCGCCTCGCCTTGCCACCTCTGCGTCGCCTCCCTCCACCCAAGAGGCATGCTCGACGGCCTCCTGAAGAGTCTGGTGTCGCTGTGCATGCACAAGGATATAAAGCTCGCTGCGGAGACCTGCCTCGAATAACTCGACCTGATGTGGTCCATCCCGGGCGACATAGGGCACACAATTAAACAGCCGCATGAACTCCTGATGGTAATCCTGAACTGACCGGTCGCCCTGCTGAATGCTTTTCAAATCATCCTCCAGCTTCCTCTTCACGCTGGTCGAAAAATAGGTATCCACAATCATACGCCGAAACTCGGACCAGGGTAGCTGTCGAGAAATCTGAAACTCCCGTGGCTCCACCCGACGCCACCAGAGGTCTGCATCTCCATCTAGGCAATGTACCGCCATATGAACTCTGTACCTCGGGTCGATGAAGAAATCCCGAAAAATCTTCTCCATCGCTGCTAACCATGTCCCAACCTCCCACGGCTGCATATCTCGCCCCGAGAACCTGGGCGGCCCGCGCTTACAAAACTTAACCAGTTTATCCGCGAAGTCCAGCTCCTCCGCCGGGGTCAAAGGCTGGGCCACGCCCTGAGCCCCACTACTCAAAGATGGCGCCGTCGGCACAAGTGGTTCCACAGGTGGTGCCGGGGTCTCTGACACTGTCGGAGGCGGCGCCCCACCCCGCGCCAGTAGCTGCTCAATCCGCTGCTCCTGCCGGCGGCTGCTCTCCGCCAATTGGGCCACCAAGGCCCTCAGCTCAGCAATCTCAGAAGATCCAGCCTGTCCTCGCTCAACAGGGGGTGTAGGGGCACCCCGGGTAGGAATCCGACGTCGGGGAGGCATCCTGTCACACAGAGAACCACAGATCAATAACGAAACCGCACTCGACCCAATCTAGCGAAAGTCAAAGGCATCCTCCTATTTTTGTAACTTTATGTTGTCTGCAGCCAACATAACTGTCCCACAAAAATAGGGTATGCCAATCCCTCTCCCTCCTGGAAGAGTCACAAAAGCACCTGACCAAATTGCCGACTTTCGCATAACGTCACGTCACTCACGTCCTACCTTCCTAGGGTCTGCCAAAAGCCTAGGGTTTCCTAAGTCCCAACTGACCTATCCCTAAGCTCTGATACCAACTTAATCTGTCACGCCCCGGGTGTAAACCAGAACCCGGGCCCGTCCACAGATCCGCCGTGCATGCGGTATTTCCCACATACACGAAGCGTCGGTAACCTGCTCAGATAAGAAATAATAATAAAAGAGCATAAAAATCAGAGCTGAAATAAAACTACTGTATCTCAGACAGATGCTGGAAGTAAAAGTACAACAGTAAAATAAATACAGTGTCTCTCCCAGCTCACTACTACAAAATACATACAGCTGGCAGAAGCCAGTCCCCAAAAAGAAAAGCAAGAAAACTGTCTGAGAAGTCTGGTACCCAAAAATAAGCAGCTACAACCCTCGGTAGGCTCTCTATCTAGTCCGCGATGCGCTTACCTCGATCAGTTGCTGATGTCCCAGCAACTCCCACAGAGGACTCTGCAAAACAAGGGAAAAGGAGGGAACAAGAAAAGCAATGGGGGTCAGTACTACTATAAACAGTAGCCTCCCCTAGTGGGTAAAGCCTCAGCTCAGATATGCCCACCAGGTGCTCAGAGGCAAAAAGGGGAAAGGAAAAGAAAGGAGATGCAGATAAATAAAGCAACTGATAAAGAGCTATCCCTAATATGCCTCTACATGACCACCCAATAAGGATGGAGAAAATGATGCATCAGAATCAAGACGCCTGTCATAATGACCCAATCTGACAGCCAGTGAACACTGGCACTGCCTGCTCTGCTGTCGAACTCAAGAAACCAGCATGGTGCCCGGCGCTCACACCGTGGAACTCAAGAAACCAGAATGGTGCCCGGCGCTCACACCGTGGAACTCAAGAAACCAGAATGGTGCCCGGCGCTCACACCGTGGAAAGCCTACTCCGGAGTGGCACTCGAGGGGAGCGACCCACACGAGCAAAGTATCACTGTATCAAGCATCTCTGTAACCACTGTCTCATAATAGCAGGACTGGATCGTGACTCAAAGAAGTGGGAACAACCCTCCACTATAGTAAGCCCGATCCCCGAACACCCAATCTGATGCAATAGAAACAATCCGGTCAACCACCCAAGATCCGTGGTCGCCGCAACCCCCTGACAACTCAACCTGTCCCAAATCCCCAATACCTGCCTACACTGTCCAACATACGCTCGAACCTGAGCGATTAAGCCGCTAGTGCAACAATGAAGAAGAAAAGAGAAAAAGCATGGTTTCTCCTAAGTCAAGTCCCAAAATAGTGTAGCAGTAAAGGATGGCAATAATTATGTGACCAATTAAATCATGCAATGTTCCAATATTTGTCCAATTCCCAAATATAACAGTTTAGAAGTGACTTAAACTAGGGTAATCGTTTCCCATGAATAAACCTTGGTTTTGCAGTCCTCAATTCTATGTTGTCCCAAGTATAAGTTCCAGAATCAATAAGCAAATAATCTAACAATAATTTATTTGGAGATCTGATACCAATAATCAATTCCCTAGAGCATGCAAGTCTACCAATCAACACATTCAACATTGATATAGCAAGGTACTCTGATATTCCTAGTGGGCATACAAAGAAAGAGAGTACAACAACCACCCACCTGAAGCGCAACTGTCCCAACTCGTACAGTCAGAAAATACCAAAATTCCAAATCCGCGCTCCCACAATTTCAGCACACCCGCAATACTCCTGGTACAACAAGGGATCCACTAATTACACTAGAGTCTCAATTATGGCACTAATTACCACATACAAACACAAGTACCAAACTGTCAAATTATCACCTGCAGAAAATGTCCAGAAAATTCCAATAAAAATATCACGGCGATCCTCGCGACGATAGCTTCGCAACGGTACCTTGCACGCCCAAATCCGAGTTCTGTACACCAAGATAAAAATTCAGCAAGAGGGCACTCTCATACACTAATCAGGATTAAGGGCTGATTACTGTTCACAGAGAAATCCTAAATTATCACCTCGAAGGAAAATTCACAAAAATCCACTAAAAATACGAGCGCGTTCCTTGCGATCCGTAGATGAAAAAGTTGTATAAGCTCGTTTCCGTCAGACGCTCGTGCGCAAAGATATGGCCAAAATACTCCGCTGCTGTCAAGGAATTCCATCAAGAAAGAGGGGTCACAGTTTGCCTCGGGAACCGTGCCAAAACCTCGAAACGGAAAAGCGCGACCAAAACGAAAGATGAAGTCCTACCTCTTAGGAGTCCACTGGTGCAAGAATCACAGGAAAATGATGTCGGGGTAGCTCAGGGGAGCAAAAACACGATCGCTGCGCCGAAGAAGAACACTAGGAAGCAACGTCGCGCCGCACCGTAAAATGGGGAACCTCGGGATTCGTGCCACCAAAATTCCTAAGATTTGGTAGGAAGATCCAGGACTAAAAGATGTAAAACTTTGCTAGAAATGAGCTTTGGCTGAAAGAGCTCGGTTGGGGAGAAAACAGAGGAAGAAGGAGGCTCGGACTGTTGCTTAAATAGGCTAAGGAAAACATTTCAGAAAATACCCTACAGGTCCCCACTTTCGGGCGCATCCGGGGATTCGGGCGGCTACAGTAACGGGCCGGCCCAGGATTTCCGGGCGCGCACAGTGCGGCCCGGCCCACGGCACAGCCCAGTCCACTAGGCCGCTTGACCCCGCTGCACCCGGTGCACCTGAGCCAGCCACTGGTGGCGTGCCACGTGTCCCCGACCGGCCGTGCACCGCGCACGGCGCGCCGTGCACCGCGCACGTCGCCGGCTGACCCGGGCGTACGGCACCTGCCCCGGTCACCTGCTCCACCAGCCGCGTGGACCGCGTGCACCAAGACCCGCCAATCCCGAGCCGCCACGTGTCCACCCGGTCCACCGTGCACCCGGCCCAAATTCCGTGGACCGCGCCTGCTGCACCGGCCAACCGGAAGGCGCCACGTGGCCCGCCTCCGGTGCACGCCCCCGCGGTGGACCGCGCGCCTGCCCGCGCCCTGCCCGCGCCCTGTGCCGCCGCCTGCCGCCTGCCCGAGGCCGCGCCGCCGCCCGCCGGCGCTGCCCGCCGCCGCCGGCCGCCGCCGGCGATCGCCGGAAACACTGTTCCGGCGTGAACAGTACCCGCGAGCTCAAATTTGACAAGTAAATAGCCCAACTTGACCGTTTTCGCGCGCTGATTCCAAAAACGAGGTCCGTTTTGCCAAATTCTCACTCTAAAAATTGCCGAAAGCCCCCGGAAGAGTATTCTTGGTCCAAATCTCGCGCCGAGCCCAATCTCAATATCCGTTTCGCGCGCAAACACCTCTAAACAACCGATGGGGTCCCCAGATCACCCGCGTGATCCAATTTAAGTCCAAAGTCCAACACTTGTGTCCAATCGTGCCCCGAACACCTCCAGCACCCCGCGTAGGCCTCCAGTGGCCACCCCAAAGCACCGCAACGGCTCTGCGGAGATCCAGGGCATCACAATCCGACGGGGTCATCAGACTACTCTCGTGATCCATTTAACACACCGAGTCCATCACTAGTGTCCAATTGGTGCACAAATACCACCGACCCGCCACAAAGGCCTCCAGGAGCTATAGATGCAACAGTAGTCTAATAGTGGGAATTTCGGTTCCTCACATCCCCCCCCACTAAAAAAAAGTTTCGTCCTCGAAACTAGCTCAAATCCACCTGGAGTCACAAATACCACGGGTAGGTATCCGTCAATAACGCCTCCAGCTCCCCAAACACCACTCACTCCCCGTGATCACTTCTCAACAACAACAACAACAACAAGTACGGCATGGCCCGATGGGCAATTCTCTCATCTCTCGAGCCAGAATTCGCAACGGGCGTCCCTCGTACTCCAAACCCTCATGGATCTCAAAGGGGCAAGTTAATCACGGCGAGGGATCCAAAAACACATCATTCCTGAGCTGAGACGTGAAATATCAAAGGGCTCCATCAAAAGCTGGGGAAAACAAAATAACCACCAGTGCAACACGCACCAAACCACATCCTGTGTCAATTCAATCAAGGCAACCCAAAGCATACCCACCCTGCCATCCAATAAGGAAAAGAATCCTAACAAGGAGGGGTCCTCACTCGGTCACTCCCGAATCTCGACCATCCGAGTGAACTACTCAGCCGCGGTCTATCATCCGAAGGAACCCTTAGGGACCCAACCGTAAGCCATGCTTACCTCAACCGTTCACACATCGCAAGCTGTGGAATCAACAAACTCAACCCCAGACAGCTCTCCTACTCTAGGTATCTGCCATCTCAGTGGCCCTGTCGGGGTAATCCAGAATGCTAACTAATAGACTTGTCACGCCCCGGGGGTTTTATTTTAGCGGAAATGATTCACAAGACGTATGTGTTTGGCGCGTATAAATTTTTTTTTTTTGAAAAACCTTCTTCCCCGGCGCGTGCCCAGACCCGCCGCATATACAGGATCACTCTGCAAACGGACAGAGTCTTCCCTGTATATGCACGGCATCGCGACTCGTACAATGTTCACAAGCAGATATCCATTCAATCACAACAGTTCAGACATACACCCATTCACACTTGCTGAATAAATCTCACAGCCGATCAGTTTGAAAGGATAAAACAGCAATTGTTGAAACGGCGCCCACCCGGCATCCATATTTTTGAAAACCCTTTTTGAAAGCAACATAAACTCAAAGGTTTTGGAAAACAGTGCCCACACGACACTTAGGTTTTGAAATCCATTTTCGCAATTTTTCCTTTTGTTTGCTCTTTTATTTTTCTTAAAGCGGCCAACAGAGATGAAAGGAAAATAAAGAATTTATTAACCACCATGCCGACATCCACACCGACCCCACGAGGGTATCGAGAACCACACCACAGTCTACAACGTGAATGAAATGCTAAAGAGAAATGGAAAGTACTGTTCGGGGTCTCCAGAGACCCAGGAACTCCTGCCGTGGCCTCACCGTCGCCTATCTCTCCCCCCTGTAGGACCCTGTCGCAAAGTGGGAAGTCAGCGACTAAACAATAATAATAAAAGATAATGCAGGGTAAAGTAATACGCCTAACTGTAACCATCCGGAGCAACCACTCTCCCGAGAGGGAAAAGACGACACGAACACCTGTAGACCTGCAATACTCGACCCCGTCGGACAACTAAACCGACGGATCGCACCGCTCCCACGTCGGACAACTAAACCGACGGGTCGCACCGCTCCCACGTCGGACAACTAAACCGACGGGTCGCACCGCTCCCACGTCGGACAACTAAACCGACGGGTCGCACCGCTCATACCTTGGCGCATCCAAGCCCCACAACTACAGGGGTCCCACTCCGTCCTCGTGGGTATACACGGGTTATGGACCACTTTTCCGGAAAAGCGCACCCTTTGCGGTGGCCAAACCGCGGGTGCGCGTGCTGCAGCCTCGAGCAAAGTAACCATAGTACCACGTAACCGAGCAAAGTAACCATAGTACCACATAACCGAGCAAAGTAACCATAGTACCACATAACCGAGCAAAGTAACCATAGTACGACATAACCGAGCAAAGTAACCATAGTACCACAACTACCATGTTAGCACAATTAATTCTTAAATTAAACAAAGTACAATTGCCGGAAACCCGACGCTAAAACCAAAAGCAAAAACCCACCTGAATATAGGCTGATCCCGAGCTCTCGCTAGACTACTAGGCGGTTGGTGCTGAACGGCTGGGCCCTGAACAGAGACTGTAGTCAGAACTAGACTCACACCTACCCATCCTGACAACACTACAGCAACACAATGCTAACACGGAATAATATAGTCGATTTACGGAACAAGGTCCGATTCCCGCTCAACAAGAGCCCACGGTGTTGGGTTATAAGTAAATGGATCTAAATAGGGGAAAAACACCTAGAGGGGGGTGAATAGGTGTAAACAATAAACACTCAAAAAATCATTGCGCAAATAAACCCAATGCGGAAAAATAAAAGAACACTCAAGATTTTTACGTGGAAAAACTCCAAACCGGAGTAAAAAAAACCACGGGACCGATAACACGGCGAAATCCACTAGAATTAACACACGTACAAGGTGATATAACGTACTCACAGACGACTCAACCTTTTACCATACGCTCCTAGTAGATCTTCCCGCTCGCTCCACGACGCTTCTCGAATCCACGATCCGCGCCCAACGCTGAATCCACAGCGTCCAACGTCGAGTCCACGACGTCCGACCGAATCCACGGTCTTCACCCAATGGCACGCTTCGAATCCACGAACGTACCTCGCTCCGAATCCACGAGAGCGGTTGCACCTTGAATCCACAAGGCCACGCGAGTCCACGCGCCGATTTTGGGGTAAATCGTTGTTTGTTTGGGTGGTGATGATCCGCCGAATACTTAGATTAAAGATAGATCGGAAATACCATCTAAGTATTCATTGATTTGATTCTACTCAAAATGTGAGTATGGAAAACCTAGAATCAAATCAATCAATATAGATGAAGAAACATAGAATAAATCTATTGATTTCCTTTCTTCTCTATATATGTGGATTTTTTCTTTTCGGCTATTTTCTTCTGTAATAGCGGATGCCCTAGAAATGAATACAGGGCCTATTTATAGGTTAGAAACCCTTGGAAGAATATACGGATCAAAAACAGCCTTTTCTGGAAAGTTTTACCGACGGCGATCCGGATTGGATTTGGCGATCCGGATTGCAGAAGCACAAAAGACGGTTTCCAGAAAATTGCCTGTTCGGGATCCGGATCGTAGTCCCCGATCCGGATCGTTCATACAGTTTTACCAAAACATCATGTTCGGGATCCGGATTGCAATTCCTGATCCGGATCGAGGAAGCAACAGGTAAAACTAGTGTTCGGGATCCGGATCAGAGGATGCTGCGATCCGGATTGAACCAGTGTATGAACGAACACCCTTCGGGATCCGGATTGCGAGCACGATCCGGATCCTGAACATGTCCCATGTCCAGTTTTTGATGTTTAAGCAATTAAAACCTCTTCCAGGTGTTTCTACACTATAAGAAGTATTCGGATCATCAAAATTCTTTAGTTAAACGTACCTGATCCTTTTGAATTCTTCTTTCTTGAGATTGAGGTATACGATCCAAAGTTTCTTCATCTTCAATCTTCAAGACTTAATACATTCACGAAATACGCCAACTCAAATTCCGTAACAATCTCCCCCTTTGGCGGTTTCGTGACAAAACACAAATCCACAAAAGAAAATTCAAAAAGATATTTTTGTTGCTATCACCATACAACAAAAATTTACAAAAGAGATCCAGAAATTAAAAACATGAGATAAACTCCTAGAACAGACTCTAGACTTAGACATCTGTAATCTCTGCACACAGAAAGCATTCTTGACAAACAAAATCGTTAGATACCTCAAGAATTGAAACATACAAAACCAACTACAGAGATAGAGTTTATTCTCATCATGACATTTGAAAAATTCAGATATGTAAGAGAATCATAGTTAAAACCAACATATCTTCTAAGCAGTCGAAAACCAAATGTCAAAGTATGTTAGTCCAACATCAACTTGTTAGTCATATTACATGCCCAAATAGTTAGTCGAATAGTTAGTATAGAGGCATGTCACAAATCACAAAGAAAAACCAAAGTTGAGTTGAAGTCATACTTACCTTGATATTCACAATCATCATTCATTGTTCAAAGTTCTCTCTAACTCTCTCCCCCTTTTTGTCACAAAACAAAGCCAAAACGTAGCAAGAGCTACAATATGTAAGGAGAGTAAAAAAAAGTCTATTAATATGCACAAATTGAGAACTAAACTAAAAGAATCAATAAGACTAAAACCTAAAAACCTGCACAAAAAGAAATGAGTCAAAAATAGTCAGTTGTCAGAATCTGAATCTTCAGAACTTGTGCAACCCAGCTTGTAGAACATCTTTGTCAATCGCTTGTGCACAGAATTGACCTTTTTAGTGATAGTAATGTGAGCTGCCGTGACTATCTCAAGCTCATTGCAAATTTTTTGTTGTTCTTTCAAGATCTGTTCTTGCTTGACAGATAGTTGTTGTTGCAACTTGAAGATCGAAGTCAATGATGCTTCATCATCCGTGCCGGGTTCTTGTCGAGACGTTGAGGCCGAGGTGCCGTCACAAGGTTTCTTTCCAATAACATGAGGCAATTTGTGAAGTGACTTCACAATTGTTGATTCATCTATCATCCCGCAACTGTGCTGATATGATGTTGAGCTTACATCAATGTCAAACTTTCGTAAGATCCTCATGATGAGTAGAGGAAATGGAAGTCGCTCAGAGGGATGAGGATGCACAATGTATCTTGACATTCTGTTCCAAATTATATAGGGAATATTCATGTTCAATCCAATAGCCTCAGATGGGTGTCCTATGAGATATAGGAATAGCAGCCGCTCCCATCTCACAACCTTGGTCTGCATGTTGGGCAGAATGTTATAACATGTTATGAAGTTTAGAAAACGGTACTCCAGTCGTAGATGTTTGGATCTGACACTTTTGCCGTCAACTGATTTAGTTCCTTCCAAACAGATCTTGTCGATCACAGTTTGCCACAATGCAGTTGTCAAACTTTTTCCTTTCAAAAAGTTAAGCCCCGATGTGCTAGATTCCATTCCAAGGACTTCACCAATCAACTGCGGTGTGATCTTAATCTTCATTCCTTGGATGTTTGTATAGAAATGCATAGACCCATTTTCATCCTCTTGAAGATGTCTCGCATTCGTGTAGAAGGTTCTCACACGATACAAACAATATCCTAGAAGTTCAGGGAATCGGCAGACTTGAAGAAGAGAAGCTTGTTCAATTAAGGTTCCAAATTCTGGTGAATGATTGCGAAGGGCTTCAATGTTGACATGACGTTCTCCGATGCATTCACGTCGTTCAAAGGCTCGAAGACGGTCAGTATTAACGACTACCTCTTCAACACGTGGCGGAGAGTCAGGAGCTATTGGTGTGTCAATATTAGTGTCTCGTCTTAATCCATAACGTCGAGCAAGTCGTTTCCGTTTCACAGAGATAGTTGGAGCAGACATAGGAGCTTTCCCAGTGTCCATGGGTGCTTTTCCTTTTTGTTTAGATTTAGTAGGCAATACCTCATCATCATCATCATCTGTCAACATATCCCAGTGTACTTCATCAGGGTTTTCTTCAAGTTCTGTGTCACTTATAACTTCCACTTCACCTTTTCGTTGGAGTTTCTTGGCTCGTTTCAGTTTGTTGGTTGCTCGAGTATGTACCATCGTAACCAGTAGCAGGATTAACCAGGAGAATGCCATTGGTGAGTGCTTTGAGTTTTGAGAAAGTGTCCTGTGAAACCAACTCAAGAACATATGAAAAATCGTCAATTTTGAAAAATTTGAAAAATTGTACCTAGACAATCATAATCATGTAGAGAAGCCAAGAATCAAATTAGTTTTCCAAAAAGAATTTTAAAAATAGATCAATTCCATGATTTTCAAAAATTCCTCTTTTATGCCCTAAACCAGAATTTTTAGAAATCGAAGCCTAAAAACTCGTTTATCTTGAGAAAACCCAGCATAAAAGCAAAACTAATTGACCCAGAGTTCTTATTTCAAAAGAAATTTGATCAAAAACCATTCACAAACGAAAAAGTTCCAAGATTTCAACTCACGTTTGATGAAAAACTGTGAAAAACCGAGTTTTGATCAATAAAACTTACTTGAATCCGAAGAACTTTGAGTTTGGAAGCTCCAAAATGCAAGAAATCTAGAGAGAGAAGCTCTAGAGACTTTAGAACAAAAGATTAGGGTAAAAGAAATCAAATCCTCTTTGTTCTTATAAAAACCCTAGCCGTGATCCGGATCGGATCGAGAATGTGATCCGGATCGGCTACCCGCAGGAAGAATCCTGCGTTCGGGATCCGGATCACTTACCCCGATCCGGATCGGCTTCAACTTTTTCTTCCAGAAAAATTCCATAAAATCCAGAAAAAGTATGTAAGCACTTTACCATGTCAACTTTAAACAAAAGACATCGTTTCATACAACAAGAAATAGATTATGCAAAATCTATCAAAAATATCCAAAAATGAAACGAAAATTTACGAAAGTTAAAACACTTAAAGTTGAACAACTTCAATTACATCTATCCTGATCTTATGTGTAATGCCTTTATCAAATCATCAATTTTGGTAAAGAAAATGAAATACCAAGATCAATAGATGTTTGAAATCCCAGATAAGTTAGATAATATATCTAGACAATCTGTTGAAGGAGTGGCTCTTTGAGCATCTTTTACTAAAAATCCCACCTTATACCAACCATGAAATACGACTGAGTCAAGTATTTCAATATGCATTTCATCAACAATTTTCAAAACAAAAATTTGCTTTTCATTCATGGAGTATCTTTTTTTTCTTTCATTTTCTCCATGTGGTGGTAGTTTTCACACTCCTCATTGGGATGTAACTCTTTCCACATCTTTTGAGCATTTTACATTTCATTGACTCCCCCTCAATTGGCTATCAATTATTTAATATATAAGGTATTCAACCAAACCATTGATCTCGAATTCATACTCGACTAAGCAATCAAATATGATAATGACTATACCAAGAGATCATTGAGAGAGAAATTGACTTTGATCACTTAAAAGATGGTTTAATTAACGTAAATGATCATTGCAACATTGAAATATTATGACATCAAAAGCATAATAAATTTCTAAATGCATAAAAGGATGCAATTAAAGTCAATTATGATTTATGCTCAATTAATGTCCTATGTACAAAACATAGATAAAGAACAAAACAAAAACAAAAACAAAACCTAACCTAAGCAAAGGTTTCAAAAGAGTTTATTTCAAGGAAAGCATGCCAATTGCTTTACGCAAGTGAATAAAACGTTTTTGATCCAAAGGTTTTGTTAAGATATCAGCTAATTGATCCTCAGTTGAAATATATGACAGTTGAAGAATGTTTGATTCAACTAGCTCTCTAAGAAAATGATATCTAAGTTCAATATGTTTTGTTCTAGAGTGCAACACAGGGTTTTTAGAAATGTTAATAGCACTAGTGTTGTCACATAAAATGGTTACCGAAGATGTTGAAATCCGGAAATCGCTCAACACGCTTTTCATCCAAATCAATTGGGTTGAACAACTTCCTGCAGAAATGTACTCCGCTTCGGCAGTCGAGAGTGCTATGCAGTTCTGCTTTTTACTGTGCCATGCAACAAGGCAATGGCCAAGATAGAAGCATGCACCACTCGTGCTTTTCCGGTCATCCACTGATCCAGCCCAATCGGCATCTGAGTATCCAACAATATCCAAAGTCGTTCCCATAGGATACCAAATTCCGAAATTGATTGTACCTTTGATATACCGGATGATCCGTTTCACCGCTTTCAGGTGAACCTCCTTCGGTGCTGATTGATATCTCGCACAAATCCCAACACTGAAGGATATATCCGGGCGACTAGCCGTGAGATATAGTAGACTTCCAATCATACTGCGATACAGTTTCTCGTCTACATTCTCACTATGTGATTCACTTCCAAGTCCCTTATGGCTAGTTCCCATTGGAGTCGGAAAATCCTTAGAATTTTCAAGATCAAACTTTTTGACCAACTCCAGTGCATACTTGGATTGACACAAGTGAATTCCTTCATCGTTTTGTTTAACTTGTAATCCAAGAAAATAAGTCAATTCGCCCATCATGGACATCTCAAATTCGCTTTCCATGGTCTCCGCGAATTTAGAAGCATCATTATCTCTTGTTGCTCCAAAAACAATGTCATCGACATAGATTTGAGCAACTATGAAATTGTTTTGATAATGCTTCACAAAGAGAGTCCTGTCAGCTCCCCCTCGAGTGTAGCCCTTTTCCAAAAGGTGCTTTGTCAACCTTTCGTACCATGCTCGCGGTGCTTGTTTCAGACCGTAAAGAGCCTTTTTCAGACGAAAAACATGGTTAGGTAGTTTATGATCCACAAAACCTTTCGGTTGAGCCACATAAACTTCCTCATTTAAAAACCCATTTAAAAAGGCGCTCTTAACGTCCATTTGAAATAATTTGATTTTAAAATGACAAGCAATCGCAAACAATATACGAATGGACTCGAGTCTAGCTACAGGGGCGAAAGTTTCATCAAAGTCTATACCTTCTACTTGAGAGTAGCCTTGAGCAACTAACCTTGCTTTGTTCCTGATGATAGTACCTTCTTCATTTTTCTTGTTCTTGAAGATCCATTTGGTACCTATCACATTGTGTTGCTTCGGAGGCTTCGTTAATTCCCAGACTTTGTTTCGCTCGAATTGATGGAGCTCTTCCTGCATTGCTTTAATCCAGTAGTCATCTTGGAGAGCTTCATCAACATTCCTTGGTTCGATTTGAGATACATAGCATGCAAATCCGCAAACCAATTGTCTCCGTGTTCTAACTCCTTCTTGTGGATCTCCAATGATGTTCGATTCAGGGTGATCCTTGGAGATGCGTAACGTTTGAGGTAGAGGAGTAGACGGAGGTACACGAGATGATTCCTGCACATCAGATAACTTGAAGAACCGTTAGATGCATCAACATTATTATCGAAAGAATTGTTAGAAGAAGATGCATTAGCAGGTGTATCATCATCAAGAGAGATATCGAGGGTAGATTTTTCAGATTCAAAGTGAAAAGCTTCATCTACCTTAACATTTATCGATTCTACGATCGTCTTAGATTCTAAGTTAAAAACTCGATATGCTCTGCTGTTTGTAGAATAACCTAAGAAAATCCCTTCGTCACTTCGAGAGTCAAATTTTCCAAGATTCTCACGATCACGTAAAATAAAACACCGACTCCCAAAGATACGAAAATATTTGATGTTAGGTTTTCTACAAAACCAAAGTTCATATGGTGTATTCAATGTCCCCGGGCGCAAATACACGCGATTAATAACATAAACAGCAGTGTTCACCGCTTCAGCCCAAAAATAAAAAGGTAAGTTCCGGCTGTGAAGCATAACACGTGCCATTTCCTGTACGACCCTGTTTTTGCGCTCGACTACACCATTTTGTTGAGGTGTGTAAGGTGCGGAGAATTCATGTTTAATGCCATTAGAAGTGCAAAAATCAATGAATTTGGAATTTATGAATTCCCCACCTCTATCACTCCTAACTCGAGTAATCCTTTCATTCTTTTCAATCATAATACGATTGCAGATTTCGAGAAAAGAATCAAAGGTATCAGCTTTTTCTTTTAAAAATGCTACCCAAGTATATCTAGAAAATCATCAACCAATAAGAAAATATACCATTTACCTCCCAGAGATGGTTGACGAGTTGGCCCCATTAAGTCCATATGCAAAAGTTCCAAAGGCCGTTTTGTACCTATGTGGTTCAAGTTCTTGTGTGCAGTCCTAGACTGTTTTCCCTTTTGGCAACCGCCACACACAAGGTTTTGTTCAAAAGAAAGTTTCGGAACCCCCTTGACCACATCTTTGTTTGAAATTCTAGCAAGTTCCTTAAAGTTTATGTGACCTAGCCTTTCATGCCAAAGTGTTTCATTTTTCAAAGATGCTAGGTTACATTTTTCAGAAATCTTAGTAGGAACTACATAACAATTGTTTTCTGATCTAACCCCCTTTAAAAAGAAAGCATGGTTCATGTCAGTTACAGTGCATTTATCAGATGAAAAATTAACTGAATAACCACTATCACAAAGTTGACTTATGCTTATGAGGTTAGTCTTAAGGCCATGAACAAATAACACATTATCTAGAACCGGGCCATCTGGAATAGCTACCGTTCCCTTTCCAACAATTTTGGAAGACCGACCATCTCCGAAAACAACAAGTCCTCCGGAGTTTTTCTCAAATGTTTGAAAACAGTTTTTATCACCGGTCATATGACGGGAACACCCGCTATCCAGGTACCAAGACGAACTATCATATGCATGCAAGGAAACATTGGTAGCAAGACAAGGGAAAATTTCACCTTTGCGCACCCAAACCTTTTTGGAGTGCGTCGGTAATGATCGTGAAGTTGATTTCCTAGGTGAGAGCGTCTTGCTTGAAGAATTGCTGCTCCTTGATGATGTCGTCTTGAGCGGTGTACTACCAAGGCTCTTTTCCTTCAAATGAATTGCAGTTGATTTCTGAGGAATAGCCTTTTGGTAGTCATTGCAAGAGGTGCTTGAGGTGTGCGTTTGGCTTCCGTCTTGCAATTTCTCCTTATGTGCCCTGAAATGCCACAACGAAAACATACCTTAGATTCTTGTCGATTCCGAGGAGGATGTAGTAGGTTTGTTGTCGTTGCTTGTCGTGAATTCCGGTGTCGGAGGAGGAGATACCGACTGAGGCACAAATACTGTCCCACTCGAACTTGGAATGTCTCCAGTTTGAGTGTATCCGAGGCCGAACTTATTTCTTTGACCAAGACCAAGAAGTCTGTCCAACTTACTCCTTCCAGAAGAAAATCTCTTTAAGTCATCCTTCAGTTGGCGTATGGTCTCCGTCATTTCCAATTTTTCCTGTCGAGCCTCGCCGTTGAGCTTCAAGAAGTAATTCGCTTTGTTCACCATATCCATATAATTCTTCTCGAGTTGCTCATTGGACTCTTGAAGGGAAACATTTGTTTTAATCAGATTATCCCTTTCCACTTCAAGATCGGTTGAGAGAGAGGTTACCCTTTTTACTTCTTCTTCGAGATCCTGCAATCTCCCTTTCAACCCCTTGTTTTGCTTAGCCAGTTTCTTTGAATCCCTCAAAAGTTATGGTAGGCTAGAGCAAAATCTTCACCTTCCGAATCATCTGATTCATCGTCCGTTGCAATCTTTTCAACAGTGGAGTTGGACAGTGAGTCGGATGTACTTGCCATTAAGCACATGAAGGGTGAAGATGTAGTGGACGCGTGGAAAGCTGTCGCGTTGTCTTCTTCATCACTTGAGGATGACTCATTTGACGTGGAGTTGTCATCCCAAGTAACGACTTGCATCGCCTTCTTCTTTGCCGGATTCTTGTTGGGACATTCCGTTGCAATGTGGCCGTAGCCTCGACATTTGAAGCACTGAACTTGTCCCTCAGAACTTTTCTTATCCTTTGAGAAGTTCTCTTGCTTTCTTGACTTGTAACTTGAAGAACCCTTGCCTTTCTTCGACTTTCCGAAGGATGGAGTTTTGCTTGAATTTCCCCTTCGAAAGTTGCGGCGAAACTTCCTTGTCAAGAGAGCGAGCTGCTTCTCAAAGTCCTCCATAGAAAGGTTCTCGTCGTCGTCCGAGGAGGATGAATCCGCGTCTTCTTCTTTAGTTGATTTCAATGCGTAACCTGAAGACTTAGAAGAGGATGCCTTTCCAGAAGAATAGTTAGTAGGAAATGTCATTTCATAAGTTTGTAAAGCACCTACTAATTCTTCTACACGCATTTCGTCCGGGTGTTTAATTGTTTCAATGGCTGCGACCTTCGGGCGAAATCGTTCAGGAAGAGTTCTTAGAATTTTTCTTACAACTTTAAATTCTGGAATCTTCTCTCCCAAGTTAGCACATGAGTTTACGATGTCTTGCAATCGTGTGTAATAGTCAGTGAAAGATTCATTCTCTGCCATAGAGATAGAGTCAAACTTGCTCGTAAGCATTTGCAGTTTCTGAATCTTCACTAGGTTAGTTCCCTCATGCGTAACTTGAAGAACATCCCAGATTTCTTTCGCAGTCTCACATGCCGAGACGCGAGAGAACTCAGTTTGTGACAAAGCATTAAATAGAGCATTAATTCCTTTGCCATTGTAAGAAGATAAGTCTATCTCTTCCTTGGTCCATTTCGACCTAGGTTTTAAGGTGCGAACATCATCTAAAATTTCAGTTGGATTAGACCATCCTAATTCAATTGATTGCCACACCCTTTCGTCGATGGAAATTAAAAAGGCTTTCATCCGTACTTTCCAGTACGCATAATTTGTTCCATCAAAGAAAGGGGGTCGATTGATGTTTCCACCTTCAACCATTGTTTACAACCCTATTCCCGCTCTGATACCACTTGTTGGGTTTAGGTTAATAAGGATCTAAATAGGGGAAAAAACACCTAGAGGGGGGTGAATAGGTGTAAACAATAAACACTCAAAAAATCATTGCGCATATAAACCCAATGCGGAAAAATAAAAGAACACGCAAGATTTTTACGTGGAAAAACTCCAAACCGGAGTAAAAAACCACGGGACCGATAACACGGCGAAATCCACTAGAATTAACACACGTACAAGGTGATATAACGTACTCACAGACGACTCAACCTTTTACCATACGCTCCTAGTAGATCTTCCCGCTCGCTCCACGACGCTTCTCGAATCCACGATCCGCGCCCAACGCTGAATCCACAGCGTCCAACGTCGAGTCCACGACGTCCGACCGAATCCACGGTCTTCACCCAATGGCACGCTTCGAATCCACGAACGTACCTCGCTCCGAATCCACGAGAGCGGTTGCACCTTGAATCCACAAGGCCACGCGAGTCCACGCGCCGATTTGGGGTAAATCGTTGTTTTTTTGGGTGGTGATGATCCGCCGAATACTTAGATCAAAGATAGATCGGAAATACCATCTAAGTATTCATTGATTTGATTCTACTCAAAATGTGAGTATGGAAAACCTAGAATCAAATCAATCAATATAGATGAAGAAACATAGAATAAATCTATTGATTTCCTTTCTTCTCTATATGTGGATTTTTTCTTTTCGGCTATTTTATTCTGTATAGCGGATGCCCTAGAAATGAATACAGGGCTATTTATAGGTTAGAAACCATAGGAAGAATATAAGGATCAAAAACAAGCCTTTTCTGGAAATTTTACCGACGGCGATCCGGATTGGATTTGCGATCCGGATTGCAGAAGCAAAAAGACGGTTTCCAGAAAATTGCTTGTTCGGGATCCGGATCGTAGTCCCCGATCCGGATCGTTCATACAGTTTTACCAAACATCATGTTCGGGATCCGGATTGCAATTCCTGATCCGGATCGAGGAAGCAACAGGTAAAACTAGTGTTCGGGATCCGGATCAGAGGATGCTGCGATCCGGATTGAACCAGTGTATGAACCAACACCCTTCGGGATCCGGATTGCAAGCTCGATCCGGATCCTGAACATGTCCCATGTCCAGTTTTTGATGTTTAAGCAATTAAAACATCTTCCAGGTGTTTCTACACTATAAGAAGTATTCGGATCATCAAAAATCTTTAGTTAAACGTACCTGATCCTTTTAATTCTTCTTTCTTGAGATTGAGGTATACGATCCAAAGTTTCTTGTAACC